>JAFVLL020034574.1:107500-124014 GCA_021397915.2 Tor tambroides
CTGGCACTTAACCTCAGGATGCTCTGCGGGGATTGTTCCTGTGTTGAATGTACTGTATATTGCTTTGGAAAAAAGTCTGCACTGTGATAGTGTTAATGAATGTCTTCTCCTTCCCTCAAACCTCCACGATCATTAACTGTCATTGTGTTAGCGCTCACAGCGAGGTTGATGTTCTTTATGTGTCTTAATTATTGACAAGTGCAGCACAATAGATAGATACCAAACTTGCGATGAATAATTGCATGTTTTAGGATGAGAAATCATCGGTTTCTATAACGCTTCTTTGATCGGTTCCTTGGTGCAGCTGCAGAGCGTGTGAACTGAGTGGACGGTACACTTAGCTGCTTTATCAGGATCTGTGAAAAATCTATGAAGCTCATTTGCAGGTTTAAAAATGGATTTTGGATATAGTAGGGCTTTTATGGATTTACAGCAGCTGGACAAAACAACCTGTTAAACAGCATTTACACTATATTGCCAAAAGTATTGGGTCGCCCCCTTCTAATGAACAGGTTTGACTACTTTAGTAATTTCTATGAGTACAAATCTTAATGTTAAAGAATATAATGATATTCTAGGGAATTGTGTGCTTCTAATATTATAGCAATAGTTTGGACAGGACCCTTTTCTATTCTAACATGACAATGCCTCTGTGTATAAGACAAGGTTCAAAAAGAAAATGATTGATTGAGTCAGTGTGGAAGAACTTGACTGGTCTGCATAAAACCAAGTCCTAATCCCAGTTGAACACTGGCTCTGGTGTGACTGTAAATGCAGACCTTGAGCCAAAAACTCATCACCAAACACCAATGACCTGTACATATGGGTACAGTCATTTTAGACACTTCCAAAACTGTTGCAACAGTGATACAATTTTTAAATACATGAATTATGTTCCCATCGTTGTTGCCACAGATTTGGAAGTGCATTTTTCTGTTCTAAAGAAGGGGATGTCCCAATACTTTTGTCTATATAGTGTATGTACAAGTCATTGGTGTTTGGTGATGAGTTTTTGGCTCAAGGTCTGCATTTACAGTGCAATTACAATCTTTTTGACTTCAAGGCCTCACATTGTCCGAAACAATATTTGAAGGTTTAAGGATTTAAAAAAAAATATATATATATATATATATATATATATATATAAATTTATTCATTTTATTTTAATTTAATTTAATTTAATTTTGCAATTTCTACCTGATTAAATATTTCAGAGCTTGGCATAAATACAAAAATATATATTGCTGTGGCATTTTTAAAAAATGATTTATTTCCATGACTTTTCCAGGTCTAGAAATTATACTTTCGCGGATTATTTTAAAATGAAAATAATTTTAAGCGTTCTTGAGGCCCCCTGGTTGCAAAACAGTGATGCTGAATAATGACTTTTTGCTGTATTCTTCCTATTTTTAATATAGTTAGTAAAGTGTAATTTTAAGAAGTACTTAGTACACCATTGTCCTTTTTCATTATGTTTTGATTATGTCTTAATTATTTCTTGATTATTTTCTTATTTCTTAAGAGTTTCTGTTCAAATCTTGCCTAAATAGTAGTGTTAGCTAAGGCAAGTATTACTAATATGTAGTGCTGTCAAACGATTGATAAAGGTTTTTTTTACATAATGTATGTGTGTGTACTGTGTATATTTATTATGTATATATAAATACACATACATGCATGTATCTATTTAAGAAAAATATGTAATGTTTATATATTAAATATATTTATATATAATATAAATTATATGAATATAAATTTATACATGTAAATACATGTACATTTTTTTAGAATATATACTGTATGTATGTGTGTATATATATATATACATAATAAATATACACAGTATACATACATATATTATGTAAACAAAAACATTTATTTTGGATGTGATTAATCGCGATTAATCGTTTGACAGCACTATCTCAAATCATGTGGGTTTTTATTTATTTATTAATTTTTATTATGAGATATTGTCACATTTATTTTGTATTTAAATATATTTTAGCACGTAATTTATTCCTGTGATGCCAGGCTGAATTTTCAGAAGCCATTACTTTCAGAAATCATTCAGTATTGAAAACAGTTGTGCTGCATAATGTTTTTGTGGAAACTGTGATACTAGAAAGTTCAAAAGAACAGAATTTATTTGAAATAAAACATTTTTGTAACATCATATATTTTGTAATGTCTTTACCATCACTTTTGGTCAGTTTAAAGATGAATAAAAGTATTCCTCTTTATCACAAAAAAACAAAACAAAACATAAATATAGAAATAAAAACAATGAACCCAAACAGTAGTGTACTTTATGTAAGAGGAAGTTTAATGAGCTGCAGTTGTTAAGAACTATAATCAACATTCCCGTTCCCCCTGAGTAAAAAATAAATAGGAGTCATGCTGATGCTTTTGATGTTGTTGCCCAATCTCAGACTCGTATGAAAGTCACAGCAGTCATTCGTTTAGCTGGAGGTGCCAGTAACCGCATCCACACTCAGCAGCAACTAAACATCTTCTTTGATCATGTACTCCAGGAACAACAGGCTTTTTCATACTGGCAGACGCTTTGGGCTTGGGCTTTGTTAAGAATGTGTTTCTGCTGAGCTACTGTTGGTTTAGGTAGAGCATCAAACAGCCGATGGGACTGTGTATTCATAAGACGCGATCAGATGGGCTGATACTGAACGCAGCACAAGACGTCTGTCCTTGTCCTCTCCTCATGATGCGAGCTCGTGTTTTTGGGGTTATTTGGTGTCATCAGAGATTGAGCCGCTGGGTGAATGATGTTTACCGACCCACTTGCATTTTAGTCATAGATGGGGTTTAATTGCTCACACATTCTCTCTGTCTGGCACCTTCTGCTCATTTAGAAAGATGAAAATCCAGGGGCTGCTAAACGATATACTCTGTTTGTCCTCTATTTTGAGTGTTGTGTCTATAAAAACTGTGCCGGATTAAAATCTTTATGTAGGGCAGAAGGCAACATGAGGATGAGCAAATGATTAAAGGTTTTTTTTATTATTATTATTTTTAGTGTTACTTAGGGATGCAAGATTATTAATGATAGATCTTCATGTCAGCCAGGCCAATATTTGGTCGAACTGAGATTAGCATCAGCCAATAACCTGTCTGCTTGCTCATGTACCAGTTGCATACTAATGCCAGTATGGAGGTTAGCCAATGATATAAATGAAAAACAAAATATTGCACAAATGTAAAATATGGCCCCTTTTTGCCCAAACATACACTACCATTCAGAAGGTTGGGGTCTTTTTAATTTACTTTTTGTATTATTTTTTAAGATTTTCTTTTTTATATATATATATATATATATATACTTTCATAGATGAATACTTTTATTTAGCAAGGGCACATTTAATTGATCAAAAGTGACTGTGAAGACATTTAGGCCTAGAATTTTACGAAAGATTTAAACATTCTGTTCATCTAAGAATCCTGAAAAAAAAGTCTCACGGTTTCCACAAAACTATGAAGCAGCACAACTATTAACAAGACATGTTTTTTGTAAAATTATTAGACTGATATCTGAAGGATCACAGGAATGATGCTGAAAACATTCAGCTTTGCATCGCAGGAATAGCCTAAATTACATTTTAAAATGTACTAAAATTATAAAACACTTATAATTTACAATATTACTGTTTTAAATATTTTTTGATCAAGTAAATGTAGTCTTGAGGAGCATAAGAACATTAAACATAAAAAAAATCATATTGACCCCAAACATTTGCAATGGTAGAGGAGATTATATGTGTAGTTATATATTCCTTTTGTTTAGAAGTTTTAATATTGGCGGCATTATTTTTGATGAATAAAGGAATATCTTTATAAAGAACTGTAAATAGCAGAACGGGTGACAATCTTAAACATAGTATTAAACAGCAGTTTTACTGCAGTAGTGGAACATAAAATGCTCTTCAGGGGATGATTCTCTGCTTTTTTTAAACTGCTTCAATAAAACAAGTCATTCAAATGAACCAATTCACAGTTTTTGTGGCTTTGAATCCAAAACTGTCATTCAGATTTGATGATAAACCAGATACTTGTGACTGTCCAACTTTTTTGGTTGTGTGTTCTTACAGTTCTAAGCTAATTTGATAAAAGTGTGTATGGTTACAACCTAATATTTGAATTGTTTTGTATAGACACCAGTCTAATTTTGTTGTGTGTTTGTGGTGCGTTTGGTCTCATATTATATTTGAGTATGTGCATAGATGCATTGGTGAGCGAGATGATCTTAATGGGCGTATGGTCTTATATGTTTTTGATTTCAGAGTACATTTGGACTCTTTCTGTGTTATTTCACGGACAGGCCTGTTGATGGCTGTCTAAAGCTTTAGAGAGAGAGCATGTGTGTGTTTTGTGTGTGTGTGTGTGTGTGTGTGTGTGTGGCATGTACCCAGCTGTTCCTTTGCGTCTTCCTGCCTTCACTTTGGTATTTGTGCCTTGGGATGTTTCAGAGGGAGATGTTTATGCCATTTTACAAACACTTTTTCCTTTTATATCCTGTAAAAGTTTTAATTGTGGAATTAACAGACTGATATCAGATTTATAGGGACCAGAATGCCATAGAGCAGAGGTGTCCAAACCTTTTACGACAAAATGCCACAAATCTAATGCAGCATAATATCAATTATATTTTATTAAAATGTACATTTCTGGGGAAATATATATATATATATATATATATATATATATATATATATATATATATATACAGTACTGTGCAAAAGTCTTAGGCCACAAGTATTTTCACCAACAAAAAATGATTGTAAGTCAGTTATTTCTATCTGTTGCTGTAGTGTGTCAGTAGGAAATATCAGTTTACATTTCCAAACATTATTTTTGCCATTAATTGTAATAATCCAGTCAGATTTTAGTTTGCTCCACACAGAGATCTGATCTGATCATCATCCAGTCTGTCTGGAATGACATGAAGAAACAGAACAAACTGAGACAGACTAAATCCAGAAGAACTGTGGAGAACAACGTCTCCAAGATGCTTCAAGAAATCTACCTGCAAAGCTATAGTACTGTGAAAAGTTTTAGGCACTTGTGTAAAAATGCTGTAAAGTGAGGAGGCTTTCAGAAATAATGCCATAAATAGATTTTATTTATCAATTAACTTCTATGAACTAAATTAAATCAACATTTGGTGTGAGCACACTATGCATTTAAAACAGCTTTTGCCCTAGGTGCACTTGCACATATAGTTTTTCAGGGAGCTTTGCAGGTAGGTGTCTTGAAGCATCTTGGAGCCGTTGTTCTCCACAGTTCTTCTGGATTGAGTCTGTCTCAGTTTGATTTGTTTCTTCATGTCATTCCAGACAGACTGGATGATGATCAGATCAGATCTCTGTGTGGAGCAAACTAAAATCTGACTGGATTATTACAATTAATGGCAAAATGAATGTTTGTAAATGTAAACTGATATTTCCTACTGACACACTACAGCAAAAGATAGAAATAACTGACTTAAAACCATTTTTAGCTGCTGAAAATACTAGTGGTCTAATAATCACTGTATATGAGTTCTGTCAATCGATTAAAAAATGTTAACTAATTATCACACATTTTTTCTAAAATCACAATTAATCTCACCTAACATTAATGTTTGTGAATATACTTTTATATTGCAATAATTTCACATGTAATCTTCAAATGAATGTACATACTTTTAAGTGGCATCTTATGACTGAAGGCGAATATTACTGATACCAAAACCAATACCCTAATATTTAACCATTGATTATAGCCATTCAACATTACAGTATAAATGAGAGCTATCTATTGTAACATGTATAAAAACACATTATAATAAATGTCATATTTAGCTACCTGTGCCCTTCAGCAAGTAGGAAATTGAATAAAGTTATCAAACACTAAATTCTAAATTTGTGCCATCTTTTTTTAACACCTAATTGTCCTAAACTGTTACAGAACATTCAAAATATTATAATTTATAACAATCTTCACATTATGTACAGTGCAATAAGACTATGTGTACCCTCTCTGACTTGTACACATCTTGTTGTCACACACACACACACACACACACACCATTTGTGCTGGCACGCAGCTTTATTGTTGTTCTCTCTTTCATACGGGCATCTTTCACTGTCTCTCTTTCGCTCTGCCAGAGAAATCTCAGTGCTGTTGTATCTGCTTTCTCTGCTCTCAGTAGGTCTCAGTCTTTTAGATTTTATGATCTGAAATCGTGATTTGCGATGGTAGCTTCACCCTCTTGGTGTCCACTGTTTTAACTCTGCACAAGTTTTTGGGTATCCTGTGCGAGGGGAATAAAAATCCAGATGGTCACAGATAGATGTTTAATCTTACGTATCATTCACTTCCTCTCTCCACAGGAAGAATGCAAGCAGATCATGGCCCGTCAGAAGTCCAACTCGCAGTCGGACTCTCACGATGATGAAGTCTCTCCTCCTCCTCCAAACCCAGTGGTGAAGGCCCGACGTCGGAGAGGTGGGGTCAGCGCTGAGGTCTACACAGAGGAGGATGCGGTCAGCTACGTCAGAAAGGTTAGAAAAGCTGATGCAGCTTGGATTATTTAGCCGTTGTAGTTTTGAATAAAACTGCATTATTTTCAAGTACCCTCTTTGGGATACGTCTCAGTCCTCTCATCAGTAAAAGGTCAGATTCACTGTTGTGTTTTCACATTGTTTTTTTCACTATATGAAATATGGCTTTTCTGAGTGAAACAGAATATTCAGCAGGAAATGATGTGGGATTTCGTCCAGTGGGATTTGATTGGATGGTTAGGCTGTTATATTGTTGTTTAATATTGTTTTCTTTTTCTCCACTGCCTTGATTACGTGAGCAGAAATGAAAGAAAGTGTCATCAATATGTTTTTTCTTTAGAATAACGTACTGATGAAGTGTGCACAATAATAGGAACATTTTTAAGCATGTAAATACAGTAAGGTTGATTGTTCATGTACAATTATAATATTTATTATTTTAAATTTGCTTTTTAATTTATTTTTTATCTTAACATATATTTTACAATTTTCAGTTTTCATTTTAGTTTAATTTATTATTTTTGTTTTTGTCATTTTATTATTATTTTTTAAATATTTTTATTAAGCTTTCATTTGTTTTTTTTTATTTCAGTTTTAATAACTTTAGTACTTCACTTTAAATCTATACATTTAAGTTAGTTGCCAAGGCACGTTTTTATGTTTAAGGTTTTCGTCTAATCCCTATATTTTATTTGATTTCTAATTAATTTTAATTAACTAAATCTGTTTTAAATCGTTTTAGTAACAAAACCAGTTATAAGGAGACCAGACTATCTAGAAACTTTAGAGGCTGGAAGCACAACACTTACAATTTATTGAGAAAATACATAGAAATTTCAAAAATTCCAGTAAATACTAATAATTTGTCTTATGAGTGGTCATCTAGTAAGTTGTTTTCTTTGGCTATAGGTCATTCCAAAGGACTACAAGACAATGACCGCCCTGGCCAAAGCCATCTCTAAGAACGTGCTGTTTGCCCACTTGGATGACAATGAGAGAAGGTAAATGCACGTCATTGGAGGGTGTTTGTTGTCAGGTGTTATATAAGACTATGTTCACACTATTAGTGTTTGGGATTAACAACTGCATTTACTTATAGGCGCGAGTTTCTAAATGTCCTGTTCACACAGCATCTTCTTATACAGCAGCTTAAGGATCAAAGATGGCAACATCCTAAACTGCAAACTTTTTGACGTGACAACATTTTAACTCGTGCGCAGTTTTATCTATCAAATCTTGATTAACCAACAACATCTATGTTGCACATATACCACAAAACTGTCTGGAGTATCTCTGGTGGATCACTGTGTGATGTGACAGACAGCTAGTTGTCCAGTACGGTTCTGTTCATACATGCTGAAAACATGGTTGTAAGTCCTGATAATTTACATGTGAGAGTTTGGTTATAGAATGCATTTTTCACTCCTGTAAATAACTGAAATATGTGTGAACGCAACCATATTAATGACTCAATGCAGGACCAAATTCAGCTGCTGTGTGAACGTGACCCATGTTTTTCATTGGTCACATACATTGTAAAGCTTCAAAAGTGTCAACCGCATTTAAATATGGGAGTGAATCCAATAAATTATCGTTACCAGAAGGGTTGCCATGTCCTTATGAACAAAGTATCATCTTTCAAATTTGGTCATTTTATTAAGAAATTCAAATAAATACCATTTTTTTGTCTCTTTAATGCATGGTGACAGATCACTGTAGTGCCTCAGTTCAAGCGGCATGTGAACCGATCATCTCTTCCTCTTTACTAGATATAGCGTGATATAAACATGAATGAACATCAGAAGGTATATTGTTTCAACCGCGGGAAGACGTCAAAACTAGGGATCTCACGATATGATGATATCTTGATACGATATCCATGATATGATATTTATTGCAATATTTAAAAAAAAGACAAATGAATACTTGGAAAAAAATGAACATTTTGTACATTTTAAGGTTAAATTATTCTATCTAATGCACTTTGAGAGTTCAAAATTAAGAGCTCCAACCCATGTTCTTAACTAAGAAAACTTAAGTCAGAAAAAAGTCAGTGAATTGACTTGTACCTGAACTTTAAAGGGGACTCAACCCTCTTTTTATTTGTGATATACTGTCTCAGTCTAAATTACATTCACACTGGTGTTTTAGGAAGCCAAAGAAATTAGAGTATAATAATAATAATAATAAAAACAACAATGACAGTAATAGCCATATATTTTAAAACAATTGCACTGTAAAGTAAATGAAAATGAATATTTCATAGGTATATTATTTAGGGGAATTACAGTACTTCTTTCCTAATTTCTACACTTAAAAGAGATATTTTGAATTTGGACTGCAGTAATGTTACCCGTTAACGTTAAACCGCTTGCTGTCAGCAATAATGCACTTTTAAGCTTTTATTTTGACGGAAATGGTATTAGAGCTTTTATTTTGAAGGAAAACTCCAGCTTCAGTGAAAACAGTCTTACAAAAACGCATCTCACAACAAATCTAGTGAAATGCTGTAATCATCTGCTGCGAAAAATAGCATAACTGGTGGCCGTTGCATTCCCAAACGCACGCTAAACTCATAGCACATGCATATAATAAACGAGTTCGCTGCATTCACTGTGAACGGAGCCGTTCTGAGGCGCGGAAAACACCTGATCACGAGCTGATCGCCTGAAAGAAGTGCGTGCTTCGCTTTGAAACGTGCAACGAAAATTAAGGGATTAAGCCATATTGTACTTTCGGTTTGAGTTCGTTTGACAAATACTGTGCCAAAGCATAACGGCCTATAACACAGCTTTAAAGACCTTTTATGTTAGAATAAGAAGTTTAAATATTTATTAAAAACTACACTTTTGCCCAGAAGACCTATTGTTTCATAATATCAAGACAGTTTTGCTATCGTGATATCACGATATTGATAATACCGTTACATCCCTAGTCAATACACACCATTTTTCAAATTGTTTGTTGGCCAGAAATGGTGGATTCGGCGTTAGGACTGGTCAGAACGCCTGTCAGTCAAACTCCCTGCGAAGGGTCAGTCCAGCTGTAAAATGCGGCTGTCGCTCCCATATATTCCTGAACTGTGTGTACAGAACAGGAGTAAGCAGTAAAAGCTGAATTGACAACTGAATGTGGCTGCGGTGTGTATGTGGCCATGGTGAAGTCTTATGAATGGGGTTACGCAGTTAGCAGCTTGTTTCTGGTTGTCAGCTCTGGTCTTGTGTGCGTTTGGCGGGGTGAGGGTATGAGTCGTGTCAGAGGGGTTTGTGACTAGCCACTGTATTCGCTCTGTTGCTCTCGTCACCATGGCAGCCCGCGTCGAAATAAAACAAGGCATTGTGTCTGACCATAGTGGAAAGTGTGTTTTAATGTGGGTGTGGGGAAATGGCGTTGCTCGGTTTGTTTCGTTTTGGCTTTCGAGTCCGGGAGATGCCACAAACCCTAAACAACAACGAGGAGGAAAAAGCCTCTCCCAGTCCACCAGGAATTTCACTCAGGTTGCTCCGTCTTTGTGTACGGAATACGGTTTCACAGCTGAGGAGAATCCATTATCCATACAGATCCACCATGAAGGGAACAAACTCTCAGCTTTCTGATTTTAAAGCCTCGATGAGAACACGCGAAACGGTCCAAACGCTCAAAACATCCCGTCTGCGCTCAGCTGGAAATTCACCACACTTATTATCAGGCCAGGAACTGCAGATGCGCGTTATCGTGTTTTAAGATTGATATCATTTCTTTGGCTGTTGTGAATACAATCGAAGTCAAAAGTTTATATACACCTTGCAGAATCTGCAAAATATGAATTATTTGACCAAAATAAGAGGGATCATACAAAATGCATGTTATTTTTTTATTTAGTACTGACCTGAAAAAGATATTTGACATTAAAGATATTTACATATAGTGCACAAGAGAAAATAATAGTTGAATTTATAAAAATGACCCCGTTCAAAAGTTTACATTCGCTTGATTGTTAATACTGTGTTGTTTCCTGAATGATCCACAGCTGTGTTTTTTGTTTAGTGATAGTTGTTCATGAGTTCCTTGTTTGTCCTGAACAGATAAACTGCCTGCTGTTCTTCAGAAAAATCCTTCAGGTCCCACAAATTCTGTTCTTTTTCAGCATTTTTGTGTATTTGAACCCTTTCCAACAATGACTGTATGATTTTGAGATCCATCTTTTCACACTGAGCACAATTGATGGACTCATATTTAACGATTACAGAAGGTTCAAACGCTCAATGATGCTCCAGAGAAAAAAGAAAAAAAAACCACGATGCATTAAGAGCTGGGGGGTGAAAACTTTTGAACAGAATGAAGATGTGTACATTTTTCTTATTTTGCCTAAATGTATATTTTTTTCATTTAGTACTGCCCTTCAGAAGCTACAGAAGTTACTTAAAGGTTTCCCAGAAGACAAAAGAAGTTCAATTTACCCTGATCTTCAAATTCAAAAAGTTTTCACGCCCTGGCTCTTAATGCATGGTTTTTCCTTCTGGAGCATCGGTGAGTGTTTGAACCTTCTGTAATAGATGCATATGAGTCCCTCAGTTGTCTTCAGTGTGAAAAGATGCATCTCAACATCATACAGTCATTGTTGGAAAGGGTTCAAATACACTACAAATGCTGAAAATGCACAGAATTTGTGGGACCTGAAGGATTTTTTCTGAAGAACAGCGGGCAGTTTATCTGTTCAGGACAAACAAGGGACTCATGAACAACTATCACTAAACAAAAAAACACAGCTGTGGATCATTCAGGAAACAACACAGTATTAACAATCAAGTGGATGTCATTTTTATAAATTCAACTATTTTCTCTTGTGGACTATATGTAAATTTCGTTTACATGAAATATCTTATTCAGGTCAGTACTAAATAAAAAATAACATGCATTTTGTATGATCCCTCTTAGTTTGGTAAAATAATTAACATTTTTCAGACTCTGCAAGGTGTATGTAAACTTTTGACTTCAACTGTATATCACCATTATCAGAATTACAGGCAAATTGAGTTGGAACAGACTGATTTTGTGCAGTACATCCTCTTGAGGCAAGGCTCACCTTGTTATTTTTCTTCTGAAAGCTCCAGAACGTGCTTCATATTTCTGACTCAGATTTGTGAAGGACATTAACGTTGTTTCCAGGGTTACGGAGCCTTTGCTCCTGACGAGGGCCCTGCACAATGTCCAATTATCTGCATGTGTGTCTGCGATACTGTCAAAGCAACAGGCTTGATGTGGCCATACCGAATACGACTCTGCAGTGTCTGGTAAATGACAAGATAATGACATTATGTCAGGATCATTTCATTGTTTTATAGAGTTATTTTAGTCTGACATGTTGCAGGTGCGTTAAAAGAAGTCTGGATTTCTCTAGGCATGCAGTGAACACTTTAATATTCTTATTAATGCTATACGTTTTATTAATGCTATATGTATTGCTATATATATATATATATATATAATATGTATATATATATTTTATATACACACATATTACTGTTAAAGTTTGGGGTCATTTTTTTCTGAAACAAAGAAATTACTTTTATCATAAAAGTTGTTACAAGAGATTTCTGTTTCAAATAAATGCTGTTCTTCTGAACTTTCTATTCATCAAAGAATCCTGAAAAATTCAGGAACATCAATGTTTTCGCAAAAAATAAATAAATAAATAAATAAGCACCACAACTGTTTTCAGTATTAATATTAAATATTTCTTGAGGAGCAAATGTGACACTGAAGACTTAATAAATTGTTAAATTTAAATATTTATAAATTATTAATCATTAGTTAATTAAAATATTAAAAATATATATTAAATATTCAATTAAAATTCAGTGTATTCAAAATTAAATTAAAATATATTAAAATTAGGGTAAAACTAAAAAAAACCTTTTTAACTGGAATGAAATAAAATATAACTTTTTTTTATTACTTTTTATAATTTTTTTTAAATATATAACTTGATGTACTATAATAACTAGAGCTTAAACTGAAATGAAAATTTAATTAAGTATATGGACATATTATATAAAACAAACAAACAAAAAATACTAAAACCCACAATAAACCACAATAAAATTACTGAAATTTTAACTAAAACTAAAATAAAAATGGAAAACATAAAAACAAAGAATATTTCAAAATATTAATAAAAACTACAGTAGTATCTCATTGATGCTCTAAAGTGACACTGATTCAAATAGAAAGCATGTATTTTAAATATATTGTGACGAGTTGGCGGCCTCCCCCCTTTCTTGTCATCACCACCCCGTCCCTTATTCGCCGCCCTTCACCAGGCTCCCGACGGGAGTGGGCGTGTGAGAGAGGAGAGGCGCGGAAACTAGCCCGGTCTGGCGGCGTGTGATGAGGCGCACCTGTATCGAATAGGGCCTCATCACCGCCGCCGTTAAATGCCGAGAGCGCCTCTCCTCGGGAGACCGGTCTCTTTCCCCGTGCATGCACGCTGGTGTCCTCGTGGGTCCAGGAAGGGTGCGTTGAGGGATTCCCCGCCGCCGCCAGAGACGCGAGCCGCCGGACCCGTAGTCTGGATGACGCTGCACCCGTGACACGGCCGTCGGGCCAGGATGCCGGGCCGTGGAGTCCCCCCAGATGTGCCGCGGCCAGCAGAGGATGAAGCCGCGAGCAGAAGCCGCCGCCCCTCGCGCCCCGGACCAGGAGGGGAGCGCGTGCGGCCACCGGACTCCGCCCCTTCCCTGGACCCTTCCTTCCTGAACACTGCCTTCCCTCACACTTGCGTTTCACGACGAGGACACCAGATTCCCCGTTTATTTGGACACTTTATTTTCCCCTGGACACTTTAATTTAAATTTCTGTTGAATAAAAGCCTCTCCGAGGCCTGACGCCACACCCACTGTGTCTGTCGTTTGCTCCTCCCGCCACAATATTCTAATAAAATTTGACACCAACCATTTGAATGGTAGTGAATGTATTTATCTATCTTGATCTATAGCCACTACTACACCCCCAAATTTGTTCACAGTGCAGTAAACTCAAAAAGCAACAACATGGTGAGTGAGAGTCATATGCTTTGCAAATGTAATCACCACTGGAACTGATTTGGCTGTCGGCTCTTGCAGGCGTTCACACATATGACCATATATAGTAGAATATGCCATACACTGCTTGCTTTATTATGCTGCAGTCAGTAAGAGCCTCATGTTATGATCACTGGGCAGATGTAATCATTACAGCTAGATGGCAGATATCGTAAGGGAGTATCTGGCATGTGCCATAGCCCACCCTACAGGTTATTTGTTGTCTGGTGTGGTTTAGTTGCCATGGAAAATCAAAGCAGTTACCTCATGGTGGTATGGGAATAGCTCACTGCCAAATTTAATGCACAATCTGATGCTGAACTTGACCTTGGGAGTCAGGTCAGCATGAAAGACGTATGAATCATCAAACAAGCTGGTTTTGTAAGCTGAATAACAATATTCTTACACACAGAAAAAATCTTTCTGTTTTGTTTATCATCTATTTTATGATGTTCTTTCAGTAAAGAGAATTTTTTTTATTCAGGTGGCTTTTATACTGTACATGTGTTCAAGGTTTAACTCTTCACAAGTTTCTGAGAGACTTGTTGAAGGTTTAGGCTTTACACATACGTTTACATTTCTTTGCCTGTTTTGCTTGCATAACCACTGTTGAAAATGACAATATTTCAATTTTTTTTTATTATTTAAATTTATTTTTTTATTTTTTTATTTTTTGCACTGCTGTAAGAAATTTGGGGGTGAAGGTTAAAAATATTACAATATAATTAATATTACATATTAGTCACATATCACAAAATAATATTTCAGTGCTAATTTTCTTCATTTTTTTGCCATTCCCATTATTCTCAATGGTTATACACATTAAAGTAAAACATTAACAATAAAAAAACATTAAAATAAAAAAGACTGTATGACAAACACGTGACATATTTCTTTGCATTATTTAGTGTAATAATATTTACTGCACTTCTGTAAACTTTTAACTTTTACTTAGAGGGTAAAAGTTAATGTAAAAATCTAAGTAATATTAAAGACATATCACAAAATAATTTTACAATGAAAAAAATATTTTCCTAAAATGGGCTTCATTTTCTGTTTTGCAAATATATATTTTTTATTTTCAGTGGTGATTCTCATTACTGTAAAACAGTAATAAAAAGTCAGCATAAAATGAAACGGCAGTATGACAAACACCATGACATTGCATTACAGTGATAAGTGTAATAATATTTATTGCACCGCTGTAAGAATTTGGGGGGTAAAAATGTTCAAATATAAAAATATAATTATACATATAAACAATTTTTCATAAAATATAATTAATATTACATATTAATTTAATATCACAGAATAAAATTACAATGCTAAAAATGATATTTTTATATAAAATATAATTAATATTACATATTAATTTAATATCACAGATTAATATTACAATGCTAAAAATTATATTTTTTCATAAAATATAATTCATATTACATATTAATATTACATATTAATTTTATATCACAGAATAATATTACAATGCTGAAAATTATATTTTTTCCTAAAATATAATTAATATTAATATTAATTTTAATATCACAGAATATTACAATGCTAAAAATTCAATTTTTTCCTAAAATATAATTCATATTACATATTAATATTACATATTAATTAAAAATCACAAAATAATATTACAATACTAAAATGTTATTTTTTTGTCATTTCTTTTAAGGGGTGAAATGTGATCTGCTCTTGACCGGTTTTGTGAAGTTCACCTTATTTTTTTTGAGTTTACGTGTTATTTTTGATGATATCATACATACTTTAATTGGTTTATTCTTAAACTCTCTATTTTTTAACGTTGAATATTCCAAAGTGAACATTGTCACTGTTACTTTACCCACAAACACAAGTGGACTCTGAACCTTCAGAAGCTTGTTTTGCACAACCAGCATCCTCTCTGTGTCCCCAACTGCAGCATCAAACAACAGAGCTTTGTGTTCTAATTAAACTCTAAATTCCAGCAATCAGCAGTAACGAGCGCTTGAGCTGCAATGAACCACAGCTACTGTACATACAGAGACATCGTCCATGTGTTTTTACAGACAGATTGTTGTGGATTTGCGTACACATTTCTGCTCGTACATGAAAAAAATTCACCTCGTATACGTCATAATTTCTAGAATTAGACTGATAAGCTTTTGGAGATTAGCATGTAAAATAATGTTTTCTTTGTATAACATCATCACAGCTCTAAAGCACGGGTAACATAATGCGGTCAAATATAATAAAAGCCTGGTTAGTTTGATTTTAAAGCGTTTCGATGTCTGCTGATAACTCGTAGTCGCTTTATCGCATCCAAAAGCATCTGTTCAGCTCCCCTTTATAATGTTAACCTGCTCTCAGCGTAATGCTATCTGGCTTCCTGCTCATATCTGAAATAAACTTCATACCGTGATTGTGGCGAACAGCTGTTTCATGCACCTGCGGACCAGACAGTACTATTAAAAATGACCTTTAAAGTAGACAGTCACGCTTTTGTAATGCTAGCTAGTGTGGCTATTGAGTTTCATATGAGGTTCAAGTAAAGAGAGAAAGGTGGATTATGAAGAACTTTGTCAAAAAATGATTCAGCTGTTTGTTTGTTTTTCATTTAACTGTTTAAATATAAAGCTGGTAGAATTGTAAATAAAGAGAAAGACCAGGACAAATGTAACCCTTGACCACAAAACCAGTCACAAGGGTAAATTTTTTGACATTTTATACATCATCTGAAAGCTGAATAAATAAGCTTTCCATTAATGTATGGTTTGTTAGGATAGGATAATATATGGCTGAGATACAACTATTTGAACATCTGGAATCTGAGGGTGCAAAAAAATCAAAATACTGAGAAAATTGCCTTTAAAGTTGTCCAAATGAAGTTCTTAGCAATGCATATTACTAATCA
>JAFVLL020034575.1:0-15949 GCA_021397915.2 Tor tambroides
CACTGGCAGTCCGGGGCATTCTCCATTAACACAGGCAGCAGCGTGTGATGGTGGTGATAGCAGGCCTGCCACTCACAGAGGCTGCGTTCAGGGCCCACACGTCCCCCCTGTGCCGGAGGGAGGAGGGGGAGCGAGAGAGGATCTCCTCACTGGTGGCTGCCTTTCCTCTTTGAGTCCCCTAATTTCCACTTTGCTGAAATGCAACCCGGCATCATTATTGCATCAGGATTGAAAGGCAGCTATTGAAAGCCTCTCTGCGATGTCAGGAGCTCTATGCCGCCGGGATGTTCCCAAAGGGACGGGCCCGGCGTAGTACACACATGCACACAAGCGAAGCAAAACAAACACGTATGCTTTTGTGCGCACATACAGAGCAAAACGCACGTGTGGATGACATACTATATACCACAGCATACGGATGTTATATACTGAATTAAACAAGAAAACCTGCTGATTCAGATTGTGTTATTTAGCTTGACTGCAAATTAAATTATAAACCAGATGTGAAAATGTTTGTTTCATCAGAGTACAAGGCCTGACGCAATAACACAGCCGCAGACACGTCCTCGGTTTCAAATGCTCTCAAGATTATGAAGACTTTCAGATCGTCCATAAGAGGAAATATGTAATAATCGGGACATGAGAGCTATTAGACACTCAATCTGCTTGAAGCCCATTCATGCGTTCAGGCTGGCCTGTGGCTCGAGGTGACATCATTATCAAGGGGCTCATAGATCTTCTGCTACAGTTTGTCTCAATACCTCTCACGTGTTACACAGGCAGACAGACAGATGCATAAATTCAAACAAAAGTATGAGGATCAAATCACAAATAAATGCCCACGATAAAAATCTTTTGAAAATCTTTCAAATATTTCATCTTTCAAAAGTAGCATTTAAATTAAATGATATAATAATATGTCTTAATACCTTTATAAGCATTTTCTACAAATATCATTAATTATTAATTAATTAGAATCATAAATATTATTATTTTGAGGAGTCACACCATACGACACTTCACAAACTGAGCTACACTTATGTCATAAAAAGGTCAAATTAGATGATGTTTTAGGAAACTGGCTGATCTTGACACAAATTCATAAGTATTTTCAGAGATCCTCTATATGTTTTTTTATTGCTTGACTTGCTCATCATAGTATAGATGAGTTAATATTCGAACGCATTTTTAATAAATTAAAAGATTCAGACGTCATTGACCCATAAATAGATGTATTCAAAGTCATTATGAACTGAAGGGACATTATGCCGGCCAATCTACAAAAAAGAAAACTAAGGTTAATTGCTTATAATGACATTTTGTGTGGTTCTTTGTAAAAAAGCATGTCTTACTGACACTAAAAAAAGAAAAAAAAATCCACAATCATAACAGTATTAAAAGGTGTTGATGACATTTATGACCTCAGGGTCAATTTTATAACGCAATGCTGGATATTACATGCTATCTGCATGTGATCATTACAGTGTAGCTTTTCAGAGAGAGGGTCATGACTGCCTCCGCAGGTGCAGATGTGGTGTATATATGCGGGCCCCTTTATTACTGCCTTTGATCGACTGTGTGATCTGAATGGCCCATTTGCGTGTGCGCGTATACATTTTGCGAGCGTTCCTATTCACCGAATTTGTGCTTCTCATCTTTGATTATGACACTGCGCGAGTAAGGTTGAAAATAATAAATTGCTCCTTGACTTTAAAAAACCCTGTGCTTAAGTGCTGGTCACCAAAGGTGGGACTGACTGCAGGAGACACAGCATCTAATCCTTCAGAATGACTGAGACGTGGGACGGAGAGAGGACAAAGCAGATAAAAAGCATTTGCACTAGTGAGTTATAGCCAGGCTCTTTTAGACGAATTGCTCTCTTGAGCATCGCTGTGTTTTTACTGTCCTCCAGGGTCCCACACCTGTTCATTCCTTCATGGACACTGTATCTAAAAGGTGACATGGTCAAATTCAGTGCACAGTACAAAAGACTGTTTTATACGGTATGAGGTTACTGCAAGTTTTCAATGCATGGAAGAAAGGCAGCAAAACGGGGCTGGCAATGAAAGAATCACTGTGCAAGATAAAAAGAATCACATGTATTTGTTCAGACAGTGCAGGAAATAGTCGATACGTCTATATTTGTTTCCATAGTAATGCCTAGAGATATAAAAGTCATTGTGAAAGTTTGCCTCTGCTTCTAGTTCTGGACATATGAGGTGACAGTAGCATGTTGTTTCTCCAAAACCACTCACTCATTCACTCAGTGCTACAGTACATATTTAAATAAATAGGGAACGTATGAGCCAAAAACAAGTGAATTTGTACTAATATTGTATATAATCCACCTGGTTGACACTCAAACACTCATCACAAAAAGATGATGCAGCTACTACTGCCACTCAAAATCATATCAGCGGAGACGACAGACGAAAGCAAAACACTCTAAAAAGTTTGCTTTCCAGTGTCAAAGTATTTTGGATTCCGTAAAATGGAAACCAGTGAAGACATAGACGCCAATGTTCTTGATATTGAAATGCACTGAATTCAGACTTGAACAACCCTCTACAATGCGAGTAAATCACTCGCATATGCGACTAAATTTCACTCTGGGCGACTAAATGATGTTTAATATTAGCCAATGGCTAATAACTTCTCAAATTTTACTCGCCAGTGTGTGAGTTGGAGGCTAAGTATACGTTTAGCACAGATATATTCACTCGCGGAACGCTGACTGAGTGCTTCAGCGTTTCACTCTCCATTAAGCGATCTGCGCTGTTTTTCAGTTCATCTCAATGGATGCGCAGCGCACCTGTATTTGACGTACCGTGAACTCTAGGCACACGACTCGCCGTTGCTTTGGTGAGAGCAGAGAGAGCAAGAGAGAGTCTTAAATACATGCAGAACTGACGCGCTACATGTAAACGATACTCTTTGTTGTATTTTCCTGTCAAAATAACGGAGTTCCTATGGATTTCTTCAGCTTTTAAGAACTGCCGGGTTTTCCAGTAGTGGGCGGAACAAATGCGCAAACGGCAATCTCATTGGCTGGCGCTCACCTATTATCATCATCATCCCTGTTTTGATTTCAGCGAATCAGTTCGAGTGAACGCACACAACCTGATTAAATATTCATGAATCCAGCAGCTCGTTAATCCTTAGTGCGTTTTATACTGTTCTTTTTAGCAGAATTCGTATTATTATTATTATCGTCTTATCAGTATTATTGTTAGTTTTTTCCCATTTTTTTTAACAGAAACACTGAATAACCAAAAAAAAAAAGAAAAAAAGCACCACCACCAGTCCTAAATTCAGTTATTCAGTTAAAATGTCTATGCATTCATACATGGTTACTAAGTTTTAATTCTAATTACTTTAATTCTAATTATCATAATGTCATATTATAATGCTTGACTTGACCGACTGATGTAAAGAGTGTACTTTCAGATATTTAAAAATCTGTACCATTTTACAAAAATATACAGTATATTACAGAGCATATATATATATATATATATATATATATATATATATATATATATAGGCCTACTTAATCAGTCTGGCAAGTAAACAAAAAAATTTACTAGCCAATGGCGATTCAATTACCAAGGTGTCTGTAGAGGGTTGTTGAGAGAATCAGACCGTTGCAAAGCATACATTTGTCATTTTGTTTTGCATAATTTTAATAAAGTGAGACAGAACTAGAGAAAGCCTGCAGTTATTTTTATTGGCATATTAAAAAAAAAAAAAAAAAAAATCTTAACATTGAAAAAGCAACATTAAATATACATACTTATTAATCGCAAATACACATGGTGTAATAGACAGTCAAAAAATCATATGAAAATAATGTATAAAAAGTCTATAATAATATGAAATAAATGTTTTAATACGTTATGATATTTGTTTGTGATGTTATGTTGTATTTATCATGCATTGCTGCTACTTATAATGTGCTGGAGTGGTCAGTTAAGCACCAAGCACCTCTGAGCTCATTCTTTTAAGGTAGCCTGACAATACCAGTCTCCCTCTGTTCTTGGAATCGAAAAACAACCTATGAGTCCTAAAACTTCAAAACTTCGACTTATTCAGATTGAAATGCAATTCCAAAACTAAATATTCCAAAATTCAAACCACACATTTCATAAAAAGCTAAACAGGTTCAAATGATAAATGCCAAAAAAAAAAAAAAAAAAAAAAATGCATAAACAGAAATTGGATTTAATCAGAATTCAGACCACCTACAAAAGTGTAGCAGATTTGTAGCAGATTTAATGCATAGTCTATTCAGTAAACCAATTTGAGTTGGGGAAAAAACACTTGTGTGAACAAAGCATAAGTGACCTCTGATCTAGCTTACCGAACAGTTATAATTCAGTGGCAAAAACTGCATGCTAGGTAAAAAAATTGCCAAAGAAAACTATAATTATGAGGTACAATACAGACACTTTGCCGATTTGTGTTATCAGAATTAAACATCTTATTAGACCAATATTTGTAGCTACAAATATCTCTTTGTTTGAAAGCCCAGTATGTAACATAAAAAGTAATTACATCTTATAGAATTATTTAATAAGCACAAAAGCCACAGCAGAGGGTGAAACATGTTGTTCATCATACTTGCATTAGCTCATGTTAACAAACTGAAGCTTATTTTAAATGATTAAATGCAATGAAGCTGCTCATCTTTTAGAGACAATACGGCACATTTCATTTCCATCTTAAAGCAGTAACAATAATTAACTAACTTCACCAGAGTCTGTCTAATGTAACGCAACCAAAACCCTCCTAAATTAAAAACCGGATTACCGCACAGAAGTGTCAGACTCCACAATGATCCTCTAATTGTGTGGAGAAGAATGTATCAAATTAATATTTTTTCTCCAATAAGACAAAAGAGATTGAGGAAGAGGGGGAGGTGAGGCCTTTCGAGATGAATCATGAACTCATCATCTCACTGAATCAAAGAGCAATGTGGCTCTTCAGAGCTGCATGTCACCCAGATCCTGGATGTCACAGGCCTCTGATGCCTGACTAGGTGCCATTTTGAGATGTTTGCATGGAGGGATGAAGAGGAGAGGCCCCGAGGCGCTCTGTCTCCCCTGTCCTGAAGTCAGACCTGAAACCTGTCTGCTCCGAGCATGCAGAGACCGGACAGAGCGGGCTTTGAGCTTTAACGGGATTTAAGACTTCTGAAAGGCAGGGAAAAGAAAGTGTCAGTCCTGAACGGCTTTGATGTTCTTTCCACTCAAAACTCTACGATACACAGCTCAAAGAGAAGGGTGTGGACAAATAGGGAAATTGGACTTTCTTGCTCGCTCTCACACACACAGAACAGAAAACCCCCTCCAACCGCTAAAATATGGTCACAGAACCTGGGCTCCGGTCCAATTTTAATGGGGCGGGCCCTGATTAACTGGTGCAGTGGTCAAACCCACTTTAAGTATATTACACGTCTCCATTTAAATGTGTAATTTAACTTACTTCAAATGGATCATTGTGCTCTTTTCATAAAGGTGAACACGGAAGAGATTAAACTTTAAGTCATTATGTCTCCATAAAAGAGGATTCTTCGCCGCTCGGAATGAGGTAATATTTTTTTCCCGATGACTTTGGTGAGGGAACGCCGGACCCGTCGATTGGTTTTCATTCACCTGGTGAGCAGCGAAAAAGGTCCATTGCATAAAGACAATAGAGGCACATTGTGGAAGTCAAAGGCTTCGTACCAGAGAGAATGAGGAAAACCTCAAAAAATAGGTCACTGGGACCAATTTCATGCTTCTGTGTGGTAAAGACAAATGGATTTGCTCCTCTGTCATTTTTTGGGATGGAGAGAAATGATGAATAAAATTAATTGAACCATCTGGGCTGCTTTTCTCTTCTGTCTTCCTTTTTTCGCCCGTCATTTCCTTCGTCACATGCTTTTGTTAAGTTTTTCAGTTTTGGTTTCTGTACTCTAAACATCATAAGCCTAAAGTGGATAAGTTAACATGTTTGGTTACACTCGAGAAAAACTGGTCTGAAGTAGTGTACATCAAAAAGAGCTTAGTCTGGTTTAGATGAACCTTCTTTTAGCTTAACATCATTGTTAGCCAGCAGAAGCGAAACGCTTCTGTATTAGCATTGGCAGAACATCAAATCCAATCACAGACTGGTAGATCTCACAATCACATGTTATGTCTCTTGACAACTCTGGCCTTTGTTTGCTACCCTTCATTTTCTTTTAAGCCACAGTGCAGTGATTCAACACCCTCCAGAAGTGTGTTTACCGTCGTGCTATGTTAGATTGTTTGTATGAGATACAGATGAGCTTTTGGAAATAAGAGAAGAGCTCTGATGGAGTGTTGTGAGCCAAAATTAAGTTTGATCATCATTCCAAAAGGTCAGAGGTCACATGTTTCTGTCAGGACCACTGTCGTCAAAGATGACTGGCAATTAGCATACAGTTTGGATTGGCGGTATGGTTCTGTTCTGGGCAAGAACTAACTGCGCATCCATGTAGCCTAGCATGGATGAGAGCAGGGAGAGGACCGATAACCCCCCAGGGTAAAGAGAACAAAAACAACAAAAGTATTGCAGATATTGTTAAAGTTCAGTAATTTTATGTACACATTTTAGAATTAGTCTGATTCAAAAGAGAATCAGAAGGCTGGATCCTGACTGACAGAGGAGGAGTTGGGGATGGAGGAGGGTAATTAGCTATTGAGCAATGCGAAAACTGCTGACAATACTGACGGACCTTATATATGGATGCGTAAAAAATTGTCGTATTCCTATAGGTAGATGGGGGATCAGCTGAGAGTCAGCTGATGTGAGCTTGACTAACGTGACCTGCCACAACTGACGCTACGCTTGATTTTAAAGGTAACAAGCAACAAAGCAACTTTATTTTGGCACATTCCACAAAAAACAGCACTGATTTGAATCATTACTTTTTTAAAGCATTTTAAGAGGCACAAATTAATGAGAACTATTGAACTACATAAAAGGATAGCTGAAATTGTTTTAAATGCAAAAAATGTCTTAAAACCTTTAGTTTGACTCGGTCTTACTTCCTGTGTCCAGGACTGTGCAAAATTCAGAATTGATAGAAATGTGTATGTAGTTTATATATTTATAACCTTATCTGTCTTAAGATTATTTTTAATTGTAATTAGTGCTGTCAAATCGATTAGTCACGATTAATCGGATACATGTGTATCTGTAGTATACATACATTATATATATATATGGAATAGAATATAGACAGAAATATACACAGTACACACACATTATGTAAATACAAACTTTTATTTTGCATGCAATTCGTCGCGATTAATTGATTTGACAGCACTAATTGTAATTAAATTTAATTCTGCATCTTGCTTGCTGCCTCAATTCAAATTCAACTGAAATTAAGCAATTTAACAAGAAATTAAAAAGCATTCTCATTGCAATTCTGAACGGTGCACATCACATCAAAACAGACTGGACTGAAGTTACCCGAGATAAACGATTCTGCATGCTACGTGGCTCGAGGAGCCAAATCATATGAAAAACTTTTATTAAGCCACATTTTCCAATCTGAAACAGGTCTTGCTGAGTGCTTAGAATAACGCACAGAAGCCTGTTTATTGTGTTTGCCTCTGCTCGGCAGGTCGCTGCTTTGAAGCAAACAATCTAAGCTGACATTACAGCAAGGTTATTGAAACCTGGTATCATGAGGGTTGTAAATACATTAAAATATAGAGCACGTCTTTCAAATGCTCTCTCTATAGCCTGCAGACTTCTCTCGGAAAACAAGAACAAAGTCTCAGCTTTTTCATAATCTGCAGAGAAATTCTACACGAAAGAAAACATTTTATCATCGTAACACCATGCCTTTGAGGAATTTCGGTATGTATATCTGAGTAAAATTAATGAATCTATCATATATCTCTCAATATGGTAGCTAAATGCAAGCCAGTAGAAAAGCTTGTCTTTCCATTGTGATCTGAGACCAGTTTCACATGTGTGGACAGAAGGCCTGTGTGACTTTCTCCCACCAATCACTCACCTGAACAGTGCTTCACTTTCACATATTCTTCTCAAGTTATCATAGATTTGAGCAATAAGGCCCTCATTTTTCTGTTAATGTCAGTCAGGGAACTATTAAAGCATTGACAGTTCCAAAAGAAAATGAAAGGCTGCCAACGACGACACGTTTGACCTTATATTATGTGAGAGAGTTCTGCCACGAGTCTCATTATACCCGTGATTACAGTCAATCCCCTTAACTCTGCCTATAGAGGCTACAGTAATTACTCTCACACAGCATGCAACTCAGAGAAATTACGTTCATAAATACATTTCTCCACCTTTGCTTTTAGCTCCCATCTACTTTAATTCGCTGACAAGTACCTTAAAAAAAAAGGTTGATATGAAGTCATGAGCCACCTTCTTTTAACCTTATTCAGAGCAATCGGAAGACAGAAAAAAGAACAAGCTGAAACACTGACATGTGACAATGGGTAAAACAAGATGTTTTTGTGTTATGTTTGTGTGTTATGTGAGTCCAGTGAATGAGATACTGTACTTCCTGCTTCTTGCACTGTCACACTTTTGTGTTCAAATCTTGTTTGCAACATCCAATTTTTTTCCACTTTGCTTTATAATAAAAATTGCAAAAAGCATAGGAAGAAAAAAAAAAAAAAGTAAGATGTAAGATGTGCCACTTTTTAGTCAAAGAGAAATTAGACAATACACCTAATCATATTTTACTGTGGACTACAGAAAAGAAAAAAAAAAGAAAAATATCAAGCTCATAAGGGGTAAGTTGCGTCATTGAAATATTAATCACTTAAGTTCACCAAACAAATCTACGAATATAAACAAGTAAAAAATCATTTACTAATACACAATTCCATTATAGATTCTTATTTTGCTGCTGATTATGACAATATCAAAGCAAAAAGAGCCAAGAAAAGTGTAAATGTTTCATTTAATTTACTTCCTTAACTGATGGGCCCTTTTCTAAATACATGGCAATCGCCTGAAAAAAATGTGCATATTTTGCTTAAGCACCTTAGATTAATTATCTTATCCACTTACACCTTCAATCCAACTCTCTCCCACTCCATTCTTTTTGTTTTGAGTGTATGTGAGAAGTAATGTAGCAAACAGTCAGTCAGAGGTTAAATCACGTGGGATGTACCTGTAATGAGCTTGCTTTAATGACTGCACTCTGCTTAAAGTTGATAATTGAATGAAGACACAGTCTCTTTTTGCCCTGAGGCAAAGCACTGAGAAAATAATTTGTAAATACATTTCCAAAGCTGAATGCTTTTTTTTTTTTCAAGATTTTTTTTCAAGGCAAGATGTGTAAATCTGAGCATATTTCAGGCATGTAAATAATAACTGAGCAATGAAAAGACAAGGTAATGCAGGCTCTGTTGAGACAGCAAGACAAAGAAGTTTTATGCAAATATAATTAAGCTGTAGCTAGAGATATGATAATTAGCTGTTTATTGCAAACCGATGTGCAATGTCTCGTTACAAAGACTAAATGTAAACAGCGCTCTCAAGTCTGTGTTGAAAAGACTGAGATTAGAAACGGGAACATGGAACGACAGTCTATGAGATGCAAGTGGCTCAATTTATCAAGGCCCTATTGTTGGGAGACTAATTAATTTGTTTGTGTGATTGCTTTGCTGGGCAGCTCACGCAGCTAAAAACAAGACTGATAACCTCAGTCACCTCAGAAAGAGCCTTGAAATCCCAGCACGGGGAAAGTTTTCATTAAACTGCCATACTCCCTTCTTTCTCCTCAAGCTTTTTGCTATGGGTTATCATTCAAGCAGTCTTCAAGAAGATTCCATTGTGTTAGTGGTCTTATCAGACTTTGACAAAAGCTTGAGGCTGACATCATGCTGGCCACAGAAAAAAGTTCTGGCCAGAGATCTGAATTGCCGCATTGTCTAATGAGGTGAGCCCCTAAACCTCAGTCTCACATTGTGACTTTTACTAAACAAGAAATCAACCATTTTACTGATGCCACAAAGACAAGCAAGCATTACTCTCACCTGCATGTTAAGAGGCTCATAATCTCTTAAAGAAACAGTTCACCCAAAAACACCCATTATCGAGAGTACCTCTGCACATAAACTGCGCTGCGCTTTATTTATGTGCAGAGGAATGTGTCGTGGTACTCTCTATAATGGCGGAATACGTGATTTGGAGAAGAAGAATTGTTGAATAAAGTCATAGGGCCTCATTCATGAAACACGAGCAGAACAAATTTGTGTGTAAATCGTTCGTACAGCTGTTCTTCTGACGTAAATTTTCGGATTCATGAAACTGTTCATATTTTCAAAATGTTAGTTGGTACGAAAGAAATGTATGCCTGCTCCTTACCACGTGTAAATGGTGCGTAAAAAGTTCTGTGTTCTTTTTGGCAAACTGATGACACTGAATTTTGATGCACTGCCATTATAATATTTTACAAGTTCGTTTGCTTTTTTGTTTTTTGTAGCTGAGAGTTGATAAACTGTTTAGCTTTGGGTAGAACGTAGCGCTTGTTACTTTTTACCCAGCCGATCAATGGAGGAGGGGTGGGACAAATACTACACCAACCAATCATCCTACTTGTACAACAACAATAGAGAAGTTAAAGGTGCAGTGTGTAGATTTTAGCGGCATCTAGCAGCTGAGGTTGCGAATTGCAACCAACGGCTCAGTCTCCCGCTCACCCCTCCCTTTAGAGAAGCTACGGTGGCCAATACAGGGCTAAGATGCCGTCGTCTGAGACCGCAGAGAGCAATGACGTTTCTTTACAAAGGTAAATTAAGGAATTATATTTACTTAATTATTCAATAAACCGATGTTATTGCGAATATTACTGTTACTTGTTCATCCTTGTGTCAGTGTTTTTTCACAAGAACAACAGTGACGAAATGCGCTCTGTAGAGCAGTTTGTCCGTTAAGGGCTACTGTAGAAACATGGTGCCGACTTCCATGTAAGGGGACCCGCGGTATGTGTAGATAGAAATTGCTCAATCTAAGGTAATAAAAGCATAACGGTTCATTAAGTAAGGTCTTTACACTCCTCTGAAAACTTAGTTATGTATATTATATTGCATTTCTATCTATAGATCATCCTAAATATTACACAGTGCACCTTTAAAGGAGTGGTTGAATGAGATTTCACTTTTTTAACATTAGTTAGTGTGTAATGTTGCTGTTTGAGCATAAACAATATCTGCAAAGTTACGACACTGAAAGTTCAATGCAAACGGAGATGTCTTTTAAAATTCTGGCAGTTTAATGCGTACAAAAATGACTGGTAAGGGACTACAACGAGTTACTTCCCAGGTCCGATATGTCACGGACCCAGATAAACCCAGCCCCCGGGAACACACAGCAAAGGGGGCGAGGCCATGCTGTGCTGCTTTAGAGAAGAGGAAGAGAAAACTAGGAGTGCACGAAAAAATCTGTTCATATATGTGACCCTGGACCACAAAACCAGTCTTAAGTCGCTGGGGTATATTTGTAGCAATAGCCAAAAATACATTGTATGGGTCAAAATTATCCAAATTTCTTTTATGCCAAAAATCATTAGGACATTAAGTAAAGACCATGTTCCATGAAGATATTTTGTAAATTTCCTACCATAAATATATTAAAAATTAATTTTTGATTAGTAATATGCATTACTAAGAACTTCATTTGGACAACTTTAAAGGCAATTTTCTCAGTATTTAGATTTTTTTGCACCCTCAGATTGCAGATTTTCAAATAGTTGTATCTCGGCCAAATGTTGTGCTATCCTAACAAACCATACATCAACGGAAAGCTTATTTATTCAGCTTTCAGATGATGTATAAATCTCAATTAAGAAAAATTGACACTTATGACTGGTTTTGTGGTCCAGGGTCACATATGAATTGCGATTCTGTCTTCTAACGATTCTAATGGATTCAGAAGTTTCAAAATCAATGTTCTAAAGCAGCGGTTCTTAATACTGTTCCTCGCGTCGCCCTGCTCTGCATCTCTCTCTCTCTTTCTCATTCAGATCGTCAGATCAGATCCAACAAACTGTTCCAATTATAAACTTATTTTCACATAGCTATGAGAAGCGTTAAACATGGACGCGCGTGCAGTTGCTGTGCTGTATTAAGGCTTTAATTAGGATAAAACCGTATATTAAAAGCTAACAGAAGCAGTAGCACTTACAAATAACAGCATATCTAAAAGTATGAACCAACAACAAACAAACAAAAACATACCATTAAGAGCCGTGCTTGCACAGGTTCTGCACGATCCTCTTCTCTAATATCCTCTGCGTCTCATTCGGGCTCAAATTGATAAGCAATATAGACCACGCCATTGTTTACAATACAACCGGAGCACATGCCGCTGAGCTGATGGGCGGGACGTTCAGACGCGCAGTAGAGGCGGTTTAGCCAATCACAACACACTGAACCAGCTAACCAATCAGAGCCCATCACGTATTTCTTAGGGGAGGTGCTTCATAAAACCAGGAAATAATCGGGGCGTTTATCAGAGAAGGGAGTGGAATAAAGAGGTGTGGAATAAAGGTAAATTATGTAAAAAATAATGCGTTTAAAAAAAAAAAAAAAAACTAAAGCATGAACATATGTTTGACTGCACCCCATAAATACAATCAAGCCTAGACAAAAACCAGTCAACCACCCCTTTAATATTACTGGTTACTGCATTTTTATATTCAGTAATATTCTTCAAAATGAGATACTAGTAATACGTTACTGCTGTGGATATTCCTAATCATAGCAACCAAAACGTCTCAGCTGGAAAAACGCTGTGCCACCAAAGCATTCTCAAGCGCTGCCAGCTGGCCATTTTCAGAAGAGCACCTGACATTTTTCAGCTGGCTAAACGCTTTGACGGACACGTTAATTGAATATTTATTGTTAGGTAACCAAACCTGAAAAAGCAGACCAGAATATTCCACTGTGTTACATTTCAGGAACATTTCAGTTGCGTTGCTGTCTATGGAGGGTCAGAAAGCTCTCAGATTTCATCAAAAATATCTTAATTTGTGTTCTGAAGATGAATGAGGTAGTGTGGATTTGAATAGTGATACGAATATTTAATTACGTACTATATATGTATGCAGGTTTCAAAGCAAAAGTTCATTGAAACCCCTTATCAAAAGAAATAAAGGTCACCTATACAATGCCAAAGTCAATCACAAAAAGACATCTTAGAAACACTTTACAGTAAGGTTAAAATTAACTAATGCAATTCACTGCATATCTTTTATTAATCTAGGGTGATGTCAGTTTATAAATATACTATAGTTCATTGTTAATTCATGTGATAATATACTAATTCATATTTTTTATACAATTTGAAATAATAAAAGGGTATTAGTATACTCAGAAGTGAACAAATAAATAAATGTAAAAAAAAATAAAAAATAAAAAATGTTGTTCACAGTTAGTTCATGATACCTAATGCATTAACTGTCAACAAATTAAACATTATTGTAAACTGTAACAGATTAGTATGTCAAGTAAAGTCATACCAAACTTCCTCCTTGTAATCTACTGTAATTCCTGCTACAGTCACTGTGCAGTTTTTCCATTTCTGACGGATGCCTTATTTGCATCAATGGTGTTCAGAAGCAAAAAGGAGGCCGATCCTGGTTTGACAGCTAATATCAAGGCTAATGTCTTCTTCATGGAATAACACGTTGCCTGCTTTGTTTGTGCAACAGGTATGCAGCATCCACATGTCTGCTCCATAGCATTTCAGAAAAAAGAGAGAACTAAATTAGTGTTGTCCCCCATGAAGGTAATTACAGCCATTCGTTCGTTAGCATTTTGATGATATTGATTGAAAATGTAAGGAGGTGAGGGATCCTTTCACAGACGACAACAAAGATATAAATCATAATTTGAGTTATTAATATCCGCCGCGCTATTAGTTTGGTGATTCATGGACCTTTACAAAGAGGCTGATTAGAGGGGCAAGGTTGGGTAATCTTCTGAGAGGGTCCTTATTAACACATTATTTTTCCATGAGAATATCAATGAATGCTGTCTTGTCATTATTGACGGAGGCGGGTGTAGTGATGCGGCTCTCTGCTCATTTTGTGTGCGCCCCGACTTGTTCACACTGGCACGGAGTACAGAAACCGCAGCATATTCAGTATTGCATTCCCTCCAGAGCTTTCTGACACTTGTGCTCAGGGATGCGCTCTTTATTTCTTCTGTTTCTCTCCCTTTTATTCTCTTTTTCTAATCTGGATTAATGAGATAAACAGCCAGACCCAGGCTAACATTCCTTACGAATTTCTTAAGAAATACTTCACCTAAAAATGAAAATTCTGTCATTAATTACTCACCCTCATGTTGTTCCAAGACCTTTGTTCATCTTCAGAACACAAATTTTAATGAAATCTTTCTGACCCTGCATAGACAGCAACACAACTACCATGTTCAAGGCCCAGAAAGGTAGTAAAGACATCGTTAAAATAGTCCATGTGACATCTGTCATGAACTGTGCTGGGAGGAACGACAGAGACGTTGATAAACAAAACAGTCTTTAAGAGATCCAAAACATAGGGTAACTCCACACTGGGAACGGGAGGAAGACACACATACACAACTTGGTAGACCCGACAAAGGAGGAACGCACATACTGGAACTTAAATACATGACTTAACGAAGTAATCGGAGAAACACAGGTGAGCGGAATAACTAATTAGACAAGGGAGAAACTAGGTCACAGGGAGCACATGGGGAGGAAAACAAACACAAAACAGTCCATGGGCGTGACAACATCAGTGCTTCAACCGTAGCTGAAGCTAAAATTACGGTTGATTACTGTCATTGCATGGAAAAAAAAAAATCTCCTTTTGTGTTCAAAAAAAAATAAAAAATCCAAGAATTCATCCATGCCTTTTCAGGAGCAGAAGTGTTGGTGGAGAGGCTGATTGTTGTGTTTGCTGTCCCCTGGTGTGCTGCACCCTGCAGGGGTTTGGTCTGGGCATCTGGAGGCGAGGCGACTCACTGGGCCCTGTCACTCCCTCGTTCCGTTCCTCCCATTTCCTGTACCCCTGACGTGCCCAGACGCTCCTCAAACAACTACTGTCCACCAGCCCCAGCCTAATCCTTTGCAGGTGACCCAGGCAAGGGCCCGTGCAGAGCTTTCCAGGCAGAACAAGGGAGTGAACAGCATAGAAACGCCCCACTGCATCCTCAAACACCACCACCCCCCAAATTAACTCCTTCAGAACTTGCCAAAGACACTATTCTGAGCGTCTTAAATACAAACAAAAGGATGCTTCCATACATTTGAAGTGTTTTCAATATTTTTGAAGTTTTGCAACAGGTTCTCTTTTGTAAACCACATAACCTGGACATCACTAATCAATGTTTTTTTTTTATCAGTACTATCAGTACTTAGTTCCCAATGATCAAAGGAAAATTTCAATCAGGAACTGCTGGTAACCTTGGACTAAAAGGATCTTTAACAGTTGGTTGCTTGCAAGTGGACTGAAATGTTGAAAAGCTTTAGGAGAATACAATCATACTGTACAATGGAGCACAAACTAGAACGAAGAGTTTTAAATGAAGGTTTGAGATGAGTTCTGTCAATCATAGTCTATACACACATATTGCTCTTTATCAAGAGTGATACTGCCATATGTGTTATGTAAGCAATTAAAGGCACAAGAGGCTGTGCTGTATTGTGAATAAGTCAAGGTGAAGGGTGTTGTTAGGCACGACATGAAGCATAGTGCCTGCAGCCCTTTCAGCTTTGACTTTTTCACAGTACAGCACGCCATGAGTACTTTATTGCTTTTATAAAACTATTATCACACAATACAAATATTAAAACAAAAAACCTCCACCTCACAGGTGTGGCATATCAAGATGCTGATTAGACAGCATGATTATTGCACAGGTGTGCCCTAGGCTGGCCACAATAAAAGGCCACTCTA
>JAFVLL020034576.1:0-22500 GCA_021397915.2 Tor tambroides
AAGGTGATTTGACACAGTGGTAAACATGCCTCTGTCCCAACATTTTTGGAGTGTGTTGTAGCCATCAAAATCAAAATTTGTTTATATTTACAAAACAAAATTAAGTTGGCCCGTGAAAACATCGGAAATGTTTTCTTTGTACTTTAATCAATTAAATAAAGGTTAAAGAGAATGAACAAATAACATATTCTTGATTTTATGGCATTTCACAAAATGTCCCAACTTTTCTGGAATTGGGGTTGTATATTGGCCAGCAGAGGTGGGCAGTATTTTAATTAAATGTATTTGAAATACGTATTTAATTACTAAATACATATTTTGTCATTTGTATTTTGCTGGACAAAAAAAATCAAAAGTCATTTGTAATTAAATACTTTGAGAGACAGTATAAAAATACATAATCAAGTAGTCCATTTTATTCTCAGATAATACAATATCTTTCTTCACAAAAAACACAACACTATTTATACATTTATTTATTTAACACAGCATGCTTCTTATTTACATTAGTACATAACATACCTGTACACACAAATACCATATATTGTTTATTTTGTATATTTTGTTCTTTCAAAAAAATTCTTATATATTATTATTTCCTATTTATTCTATTTTTATCATCTGTGTCTTGTCTTGTCACTGCCATTCTGTTTGTGCTGTGGAAGCCTCTGTCACCATAACAAATTCCTCATATGAGTAAACAAACCTGCAATAAAGCTCTTTCTTCACCTGTGTTATGCCAACTATAGCCTATCATAGTTTTTGGCTAGATGCAAGTGAATCATATGACATCCTGTTGGTTCCGGGTTAGTCCCCAACCCCACCCGCTCTGCACATTTTGTATGTTTCTCTTATCACTTCAGACATTTGTTCCATTCGAACGTAAGTGCCCTGCGAAGAGGACATCACAGGATATTCCGGCTTGCTTCCAGTTCAAAGCGAACGTATAGGTTCCATTCAAAAAAAAGCTGCTCTAGAACTTTACTTGCTAACTGACAAGTGATGTTAGCTTGCTTGGCAAAAGTTAGCTACTTGTTTCTATAGACAAACTGAAATTTTTCAAGTATTAAATTAAAATAAATATTATTGCAAATGTCTGAACAGCATGTAACGGAACTTAAAAATGAAAGCCTGTAGATTAATTATTATGTGAATGACTCACGGTGGTTTTGCTAGGAAAATCCAAAGGAAACTAATATAAACCTCATTTGTCGACATGATGGCGATGAATCCCGTTGGCCGTTGCTCACTTGCATATTAGGCCTAATATGGAGTGTGGGCAAGCGCATGAGCAATAAGTTACTGACCACAGCTCACTTAACGGCCACTGGTGGTGTCGCTAACAACAAGGGTTTCTGTATTCTACAAGAGCCCTTTAACAGCTAAATATCAGCATTTTTAGGAGTTAATCTTTACTGTTGACAGTCAAATAGCTTGAGCCATTCTTTTGAGTAGGCAGTATGACAGTACAGTTTTGCATGACTGCTTAATTTTTGACATGCTTATAAAGAAACAATAAAGGAGTGATAAAGAAACATGAAAAAATAAAATGTAGAAATGCTTGATGGTATTAAAGTAAACAGAAATTAGAATAAATATGATCAATATATTGGATATATTGTCAAGTGTTAGGGTTAAATAATATGTTGTTTATAAATATGTTGTTTTTAAGTTGTTCAAGGAGGGGAAAGCACTTATTTTTCTCTTATATGTGTATCTAAATCTAATGGCACTGTCTCTTGCACTTGATTGCTTGTAAATATTGTTTGTATTTTTGTATTTTCACATTACAATTACTTGTATTTTAATTAAATACATTTCTCACACCAGTATTTTTGTATTTTAATTAAATACATTTGATGAGCTTGTATTTGTAATTTGTAACTAAATACTTTTTGATGTAATTGGGCCCATCTCTGCTTCTGGTTTTGCTTTAGAACCCAAAAAAGGGAACCAGATCAGTTCTCCATGGTACCATGTCCAAACATTGATACATTTTTTTTTAAATAGAGCTTTATATTTTTAAGCTATTTTGTAAGTAGCTTGTAATAAGGAAAGCAAACCTTTTAAGAAAATTTCAGTTGATTCATTATTGATTATCAATGCTCACTTTTCTTTTAAGTAGACAAAGACCTTAATTTCCCCGCAGGGACCTCTGTACTGAGAGTTCAGTGCATCAGTGTAATGTGGTTTTCTTGAGTTTGCGCTTGCCTCCAAATCTTGTCTGCAACCACCCTACACTGAAACACTGGGTATCTTATTGATTCTTCAATAGTTAAGAAAAAAAACTGCTGACACTGAAAGCTGTGTTTTTCCATTCCAAACAGACACATTCAAATGTGAGTGAATATGGATGAGACAGCACATAGAAAAAACATTGAAACTGCAGTTAGAAAGCTCTACATACTGTAAGCAACACAAGATTGTTATTATGCATTGAGAGATTATCTCCAATAAAGATTAGAGTTTTTTTTTCTATAGGTACCTTTGCCAATCTTCATAAAAAAGCATAATTATACTACAAACACATTTCAAATGCTAATTACATTATCTACATGTTCCAAAACCAGCATATTAGGATAGCAAATGATTAGCGCAGACAGGCACATTTCATCTAGAAGTCTTTAGCATCTTTTCCTTTTTCACAAATTACCTTTCAACGACTCTCAGCAGTGAGTCTAATGAAAAGCACAGATGTTGGGAAAGAAGAAACAGATCTCCAGTTCTGTCTTCATTGAAAGCATCTTATGCTAAAATGGTTCAAATTAAATTATTACTTATGCTTAAAGGGATAGTTCAACACCCCCCCCCCCCCTCATTATTTCCTCACAGTCATGTTATTCCAAAACTTTAGTTAATCTTCAAAATACAAATTTGGATATTTTTAATGAAACCTGAGAGGTTTCTGTCCCTTCATTAAAAGTCCAGTTTACTAAAACTTCCAAAAAGTAAAAAAAAAAAAAAAGTTTATGAAGATGTCATAAAATAAATTCATATATTCACCTTCACAAGCTTTTTTGGATCTTTTAAGTTTTGGTAGCCTGGACTTTCAATGAAGGTACAGAGACTTCTCAGGTTTCATTACAAACATCTTCATTTGAAGTGTTTGGAACAACATGAAGGTGAATAAATGACGACAATTTTCATATTTGGGTGAACTAATTTGTTGTAAATGCCTAACAGCATCAAACCTGAATTTATACCTCAAATTGCTTTTTACTTTCCTAAGTGATTAGACTTTGATTGTTTCACCTGGCAAACAAAAAAGCCATAAGTACTATAATATCATAGAGACTGGAAATTGGCTCTTTTAATTACAAATATATTAAGATTCCATCAGTATAACTCATAAGACTCTAAAACCTACCCAGAATACCTTAGTAAGCACTTAGAATCAGAATGAGCTTTATTGGCCAAGTATGTTTACACATACGAGGAATTTGAAAATTCGATTAAAATATAAAATATATAAAAAGGACTAATTAAGATAATTAATGAAACAGGGCTAGGAACTAATCAACTAATGAACACATAACGAGGAACGGAAAAGGAAGTCCAAATATGGTCACAAGAGGAGGGGGAAACAAGACACAGGACTGACAACTATGGAGTGTGTGCAAGCGCATGAGCAATAAGTTACTCATGAGCAATAAGTTACAATAAGTTAGTAATGGCATAGCAACCTAAAACAGTTTTGAAACGGACAGGCACTACTCAAATTTCCCCTATTTTAAAAAAGATAATGGTCATGTTGTGATGTACTAAATAGCATAACTCATTTCAAAGCCTGTCCAGGCTGAAAGCTCACTGACTTCTTCCATTTGGTTGGCGCCCAAGAGCAAGTGCTGTGAGAAGGGAGGGGGGGGGGGGGGAGTAATCTGAGGCAGCGGAACTCGTACTGTTTGCTGACACCATCTACCAAAGCGTGCTCTTTACAATAGCACATAGAGGCCCTGTCAGTCAACATGGCGTGAAGAATGCAGTGAAACTGAAGAATCTCCAGCCTGTGCATTCCAGTGCTCCTGCAAACACCACATACTTGTATATAAACGTTGTGTGAGTAAGGAAAGAATCCTTACAGCTCAACCCATAACACGGCCCTTAACCACACACTAATAAATAGGCATGCATACATGGTGACAGAACATGGAACAGTGCATCTCCATGCATCACAGATTTATTGCAAAAATACAGTCTCACTTGTCTTCTTATGAGTGTGCTTTACTATTGGTAGGCTACTTTATAATAATACAGTGTACTCAGAGAAAGACTTTGTTTGTTTCTCAGGGTGTCTATTCTGAGCTTGTGCTTTTTCTGATCTGGGTGACTGTGGACCCCGTACAGCTTTGCTCAGAATACTACTTTTGACCGCATAAACCATAGCTGAATGGACCAACGTCAACATGCATACTTTGCATACAAAGTTTTGGTATTGTTTTATGACATGATAACAATTGCCAAACATGTAGCACGAAAATATCAGCATGAAGAGGGGAGAAGGAAACGGGAAATGCAATCTTTTTTAAACACGGAGGGTGCAATGTTGCAATCAAGCCACCACAGGTTTTTAACTTGGAATTTATTCTGTGTAACTGCCCCCTTTATTGTATTTTTTTTTTTTTTTTTTGGCGACAACATGAATTCAAGATATTGATGAAAGTGTACACCTGCAATCAAGCCACCATAGGTTTTTAACTTGGACCTTATTGTATATAAATGCCCCCTTTATTGTTTTTTTTGGCGACAACATGAATTCAAGGTATTGATGAAAGTGTACACCCTTAAAAAATAAAGGTGCTTCAAAAAGTTCTTCAAGCGATGCCATAGAAGAACCATTTTTGGTTCCACAAGGAACCATTCAGTCAAAGGTTCTTTAAAGAACCAACTCTTTCTTACCTGTTTATAATCTGAAGAGCCTTATTTGCCACAAAGAAACTTTTGTGAAGCAGAAAGGTTCTTCAGATGTTAAATATTCTTTATGGAACCATTTAGACAAAAACGTTCTTCTATGGCATCGTGAAGCACCTTTATTTTTAAGAGTGTACCTCTGGATTGTGGGATATTGCTGCCTTCACATGTTTGCTGGAAGAATGGCTATATCACATTCAAGCGCTTTAAAGCTGGAGAGATTAGGAAACATAAAGGATAATAATGAAATTTTGTGCAATATATGCTCTTTTATTAATTTAAAAATGTACAATATACAAACAGTTACAGATGTTCACAAATGTATATTACTGAAACTGCAGCAGCTATTAAGATAACATTATTTAATAATAGTAATAATAATAATAATTACCGTTCACAACTGAAAATGTCCTCCTCTGCCATTTTCATACTGTAGATAATCTCAAATCAGGTATCAAAATATAATCTCAGAATTTCCTGAATATTATTACTGCTTTATAACCGCAACTTCCAAGTCGGCATCTCATATTTACAATAATTCTGACAGCATGTGAAGCATATTTACTGTTATCTTCTATTTGTAGATGTGTAACTTTCTCAAAATTAAGAAGAGTTAGCATACATTGTTTTGAACAAAAAAGTGCTTCATTCATGTGTTTTGTGAGTAACACTTTGCCTTACAACTTTAATGTATTATACAATTTATTAACCTTAGATAATGTTAATCTCAACATTTATGTTTTTAAGATCTATTAACATTAGTTAATGCACTGTGAACATGAACGTTAACATTTTTATTAACTAACATTAACAAAAGTTAATGAGTACTGTAAAATATTTAGCTCATAAGTTTGTGTCACTGCATTAATTGTTGTTAACAAATGAGATCTTATTGTAAACATCTCATTTATGTGTTGAGAGCAATAACCTATATATCATTAGAGATTTTATTATTAATTATAAAGGCTTAAAACACTGAAATAATGTGCTTAAAATCATTTGTGAATAAAATTGATATGTTACCACATATTTAACATCACTGAATCCACCCAAATATAATACGTTTACACCAATAGATCTAAGATCTGAGGATTAGACCAGGTAGAAATAAGTCCTTAATAAAATAATTGTAGGTTACCACTTTGCACAGTTTTTCCTCTACTATTATGTGGCTCTAGAGTTACTTAATCAGTGAGAAAAGTGAAATAAAGTGTGAGATGAGTTCATGGAGGGGAGGGCAGTGGGAGGACAGTATGAATATGAGCAAGGCTTCAGGAGGAGGAGATTTAAATGATCAACTTGTTGAAAGGTAGTCAGGGCGCTCATATGGAAGTGTGCCACTCTATTTGGGAAATGCGCGAGCAGGAATCTTGCACTAGGAAACAGACGCTGGATCTCCAGTGGCGCGTGAGGACGATTAAAACCTGCAAGCTATAATTGCAAACACTGTTTACTTCATAAGGACCTATTTTAAACATTTTGCCGGTAGTATTCGCGATACAGACTGGATGCAATTAAGTGACCTCTCACCACTGATATTTTATGAAACCAAACAAATACAAAAATTGCGAATATGTTTAGCGCATTTTCCGGATTGTTTCATTATATTTAGTAGCTTTGAGAAAGCAACGCACACTTTACTACGGACGCGCAAGGCACCTAGAACCGTTTTGTGGAATTAATGGTGAAATTTCCATATTGACATTGCCATTTGGATGGACTACTGTTTGGATTTGTCTACGATTAGACTTGCCTTGGCATTCGAGATGGGTTATTTGACGTCACTGTTACAAATAGTTGCTGTGGTCCACTTGAGCCTTTTACCTGCACAGGTGAGCATATGGGCCGTCCTTTTTTTTTCCAGTTAACCTGCATAAATTATACAGCGCATACACAAGCGAGTGATGCTACGCTACAAAACGAGAACGCTAATTCTGATAGCGTTCGAGTTTTATCGCATATCAGTTAACAAATGTTAACATGTCTTTTCATGTGTTGGTCTTGATGCACTTATGCGTAAAATGGACGTAGCGCATTTTGCTACATTTTTAAAGCACCATGTCAAATTAAAAGTAATTAAACTGTAAAAAGGTAAAGAAAAGGGTGTCTAGAGACCTGTTCTGTTTTATTCCGTTGCTGTGTATTTGAACAGAACGCGTCTGGTGTTAATATCCCCTTGTGTGAATTTAAGCCTGTCTGTTTAAAACGTTCTGTGAAAGTATTTCTGTTAGCTTACGTGTTCAGAACACTGATGCTCAATGAGTCGGCTTCTTTCTGTAAAATAAATAAATAAATAATAATTAAAAAGAGAATGGCGGATTCAAGTGTCTACGTGCAGTTGACAGTCAGAACTGGCTTAATGGATAGAGTCAGTTTACTTTTGACACGGCTTCCAGTAAAGCCTCCAGACGGCTGTTTTTATAACACTCTCTATAACTTGATCCCTTTTTGAAGTGCTGGAAGAGAAAGCGTTGAGTCATGAAACGGAACGTGACGAACTGCATCACCCTCTTTAACCCAGAGGCATCATGTGTGATTGACGCGTTCTCCTTACTCACTGATGATGAATGAATGCCAAAATCATCAGACAGTCAGATTATAACTTTATATGTCTCCTACTGTTGTCAAAGATAATGAGAGACCAATTAGGCAGTATTATTCAAAATGTCAAAGTCAGTCTCAGACATAAGCATGTGCTTTAACTACTTCAAAATATAGGCTAAACAAAAATGACATTGGATATAGACAGCAGCCTTTCAAACTATTCACTTTGAAATGTCAAATGGTTGAATAAGAAGATCATTGTCCCACAGCTCAAGGTCAAATATTGCACCTCATGTTATGTGAGATGGCAAAGTCAAGCTGTAAAGAGAAACATTGACATGAGAGTCCACCTTATTCTTATCTATTCCTCCATAACAAAAAAGTAGTAGGCCTATGCTTTGAATAATGATATTTCATTGTGTTCACAAATGATATGTGGCATTCTATGCACCTGTTAATCATAGGTTTAGCCAAACATTGTTAGTTAGACCACCACACAGTTCATCTGACCTCAAGATTTACAGGCTTCACATTCTCTTTCAGCTGAATGTAAAACCTCACATCCATTTTTTTCTGTACATCATTCAACAACAATCAAGAAGACAATGGTTTGGTGCAAATCTACTATTCTCTAGTTAACAGAAGCTTAAAAAGAGCAGAGACGAACATTAAACGAGTGTAAATTGAATGTTCTTTTGTCATTCAATATTAATCCTGCTACTGGCAGGTCAGAACAAGGTTTATCGGGCGTAGTAAAACCAAAAACCACACACTTCTTCCGGACCCCACAAATGACTTACGCCTCCATTCACTTTTACCAAATGAACATATTATCATATCACTGGCAGTATACCAGGTGTGGGTGCGTCAGAGTGCATTTGTCTCCTCTTGTCTCTTGTGCTTGCGGAAAAATCTAGATTTATTTTATTTCAGGAGTTGCAGGAAGTTGGCAAACACTGGCTGTTACTGATACTGGTGATTATTGTAAAGAAAAGGTTCAATTAAGCAATTCCTCTGTAAATATGAATGGGAATCTTTCTATCTAAATGCTCAACAAATGCTCATTCATTTCTTATTATTACAATTCATGTTGGTATTTTTTGTGGGCATGAAGTCAACAATTTCTAGGTACACATTTGTCCTTGATATTCTAATTAATAAAATAAAGTCAATAAGTTACCAGAAAATATCATATAATTTGACCTTGACAAGTTCAGTTACATAAATAAAAAACAATAAATCAATACCCTTTTTTTAATGATTAACACATGTACACTCACATACAACTTTAATGGCTGATGTCTTGATGGAGTTTTTGGATTTTTTATTTTATTTTTTTTACATAAATGGACATTCACATTGCTTTTATGCAATGTGTTCATCTCCTGTTCCTTCTTTGAATCTCCTGTTCTCCATTTCAGGAGGATCTGTATGAAGCAGTTTTGTAATGATCACTTGTGTAGGGAAGGGAGTTGCTGTATAATTTCCAAAGTTTGATAATCGGCTCACAAACTTGAGTAAAATCTATCAGGGAAACTTCAGTGTTTGTGTGACAAGAGGTTAAAATACTACACACAGCATAAACCTCTTCAGTACTGGTATTACATGGGATTACACATACGTATATAAGTGAAATAGCTGTTCTATGCAAGTTTTATCAATTTTATGCAATGTTGGATTACATAATGTATCATCCTGCAATTAAAATATGTGTCACAATCTCAGGCTTCCAACATGGGGCACTATAGAAAGTACAGCACTACACAGTTATCATGGACAAAAGAATTCACAATAACAATATTTCCACAATACCAGTATAAAATTTTGGAAAACAATGCTATCATTTAAATGGACCTTTAACTTTATTTTGGGGTTTCTTCTTTCTGGTCAATGATACATACTTAAAATACAAGTGTGGGGAGGTGAAAAGAGAGTTTATAACAATAACTGTACAAAAGTGTACAAAAAAAACTGTACTGTTGATCAACACTTCCTGCAGACTGGTGTGTGTGCCATTTTTATGGAATCCAAAAAACTCCCTCAGTGGCGAGCTAACTTTTTTCAAAATTTTTTTTCTTAGTTTCATCCGGGTGTGTCTCACTTGAGTTTAAAAGTGAAGCTGCGGGCTCTTTGATCACCCCCTGGTGGCTGGATGCAGTACACCCCGCCCTCTCCATGTAAACGAATGGGACTTCAGTCAAAATAAAAAAATTAATTACACTTCCAATACAATTTTCCGAAATATAGTTTTGGTCATTTAAGGTAGTTGTTATCACGCTGATTATGTTCAATTGTTCGTTTTTGTGATAAGTTTGATTTTAGCTAGTAATTTGATGCTATAAAAACGGGGCGTGTCGTTATGGTTGATTGGATCTGCGGGAGTTTGGGCGGGAGTTTGATTCCGCGGCTCCACCTCACGACTCTACTGCGCAGACTCTGGCTCCAAATGAAGCTCTACTGCGCAGACTCTGGCTCCAAACGAAGCTCTACTGCGCAGACTCTGGCTCCAAACGAAGCTCTACTGCGCAGACTTGGGCTCCAAATGACGTCATTTAGTCAAGATGGCAGCGGCCATACTGAGATGTATTGGCTTCAATTCTCTATAGTGGAAGGAAGCGGAGACGCGTCGTCAATCTTTTTTTACAGTCTATGGTTTCATCCATCATCTCCTCTGACATGATTTTGTTCAGGAATAGCTACACACAGAGTCTTCTTTTTGCCATTTTATGATGAGTGGCAACCAGCATTAAGGTGCAATACTGCCACCTACTGTCTTGGAGTGTCACCTAGCTCAGTGCACATTTTGCATGTCTCCTTAATCAAACACACCTGATTCACCTCATCAGATCATTAGTAGAGACTCAAAGCAAAGCTGCTTTTTTAATGGATGTCAATAGCCTGGTTTCCATCCAAAGTTGTGAATTTAACTTATGCACAAAATTGGAATGTTGCATAAAACATTTGCAAATAAGCAATGTTTCCATCCAATGAGTCAAAGAGAACAAAATAATCACTTTCTGATAAACTGGCACTAAATATCACTAAGAAAAGTAGGAGAAGCCTGAGTATAATAATTCTCATATATAATAAATTACTTGCACCTCAAAATGAGCAGACAAAAAAAATATGCTGTCATTGCTTTCGGAGGCGGATGCACGTAAGAGAGTTCTGGGAGGCAATTATATAGGAATACTATGACAACAGACTTTGCTAGGGCATTTAAGAATGACTATAACAACATTTCAAATGCTGTGCAACAAGATCGGTCCACTGGTTAGTCAGGTTATGCCGTCCCATAGCGCAAAGTCACATGACTTTTTTGATGCACATGGAGGAATTTATTCGCAAAATGCATTTCCATCTCCCATTATTCGCATGAATCCTTTTACGCACAAGTCAAAAACCACCTCAAGCAAGCATAAAAACTTTTTTTGAGAATTAAGGGATTTTTTTTTCTAAATTTGGCTTTCCATCACTCATTTCTGATGCAATACTTCAACATGCACATAAAGTTGGCGCCGATAGCCTTGTGGGCAGTGCGCTAATATACAGTGCTGTTGCACTACGGTTCCCGAGTTCAAATCCTGAATTGAGGACCTTTCCCGATCCCGTGCCCTCTCTCTCTCTCTGACTTCACTTCCTGTCAGCTCTGATCTGTCCTATCACAATAAAGTCAAAAATGCCAAAAAGAAATCTTTAAAAAAAAAAAAAAGCGCATAAAAACAGGGTGATGGAAACATATCTACTGAAGGAGAGACTTCACATTGCTGAATGAACTGCTTTTGTGGGAGAACAGCATATCATTTAATGAATCAACAGCCTATTGGCTCATCTTCAGTATGTTTGCCCTCAAACATTCATTTTGGACTAATATATTTTCAGAGTTTACAGAAAAAAATGCTGTTTTTTAAGAGAAGGATGATTTCATGACAAGTAGTATTCAGTTTACGGCACTTGTTATTCAATTTTGTGGTATCATTTCATTTTTTAAAAAATATCACTGAAAATATCAATACTGGTATATTACAACCAGATTTGGGAAGATTACTTTGGAAATGTAATGCAGTACGTTACAGATTACAAGTTACCCTATTTAAAATGTAATAAGTAGTGTAGCTATTTCAATTACTTCATTAAGTAATGGAAATGATTACATTTGATTACTTTGTGATTACATTTCTAAATTTAAACCAGGCAAGGTTAACCATACAGTAGTGTTTCATATTTTAGAGCAGTCAGTGCAATTGTGTGCATTTCTATATATGTGTGTGTGAAAATATTCAGATGTAACCCCCTTTGTAATCATTAACATTTTCATAAGTAACTGTAATTTAATTACAATTTCAGTAACTGTAACAGATAACAGTTACATTTATTTTGTAATTAAATTACATAGTGCCATTACATGTAACTAGTTACTCCCCAACACTGATTACGACACCCCTATTTTGAATTTTGCTGAACTTAAAGATACTTGTACAATAACACACATGGCCCTCTTGAGCACTGAGGTTTGTTACAGAACACAAAATTTTTGTGGCCAGTCAAATGAGTGCTATTGAATTTAGCACTTTTTTCCACTTTAAATTATTATTTGGAGACAACCTAGTGCCAAAATGCACAGATGCTTTACATTATAGTCTTAAAAAGCTCCATGAAGAGAACTTGTCTTTAATGCATATTTTGAATCCAGTGGATCGAGCATGAAATACCCTTTAAATGGTTTGCTTATGTGCAAGCTTAGCTGATGGAAAAGTTTGAAGATCGTTCGATGCTAAACAGACATGCTCTTATACCAGTATTCCATCTGCACTCTTCCAGTGAAAAAATACAAAGCATTAGTCTTCAGTTTGTGAATTTTAATTAACCAATGCACACATGCAAAGATGCTGTCTCGTTTGGACAAGGTCAACCATTTAGTGCCAGCTGAAGCTATTTTAGTGCTGATACTGAATCTCTGTTAAACCCGTTAAAGTCCAGACTGGCCACCTAGTGCTAACTGGTGCAGTGCAATGCATTTGGATCACCTTTTGCCCCTGGGTGGAATGAAATGCAGTTCCCAATGGACTAGGACAGAGTCTGTGCTGAATAATGTGAGCTGCCTCTCATGCGTTTCTTTTTTTCTTCTCAAGGGAGCGATGTCTCCTTTGTGCTGTCTGTCTCACCCGTTCCTTCTGTTTCATCTGCTCTGCCACTGTTAACCATTTCTGGAGAAAGGCAAACAGAACGAGAAAGTAAATATTGCCCATGTGGTTGTGAAGACCATTTATAAATGTCTTCTCCTGCCCTCTCATGTCGGGTGGAGCATTCCAGAAATATGTTGAGTCAGGCACTGGGAGAAATTCTTCCATGTGTCATTGTTGTATATGCTGTCCTCAGCATAAGCTTACGTGTCACCCGTGATGATTTGTCTGTAATGGCAGCCGAGGTTTAAAGGGCTACCTCACCTTTTTTTAACATCATTTATATTTGACGTAAAATGGCAACTTTTTATTTTGATTTATGTGGGTGGTCTAGCTTAGTGGTAAAAGAGAAATATCCGTTAACCGAAAAGTCAACTGTTGGTTGAGCTTTTATGTCTGTGGTATGGTTAAGTGGTAAAGTCTAGACTGGTAACCCAACCGTACCATCAGCATGATGTTCACATAAGCTAAAAAAAAAGAAAAAAAAAGAAAAAAAAGAATAATTGATTGCTAAGTGTAATATAATTCAATGACAAACATCATAAATCATGTATTCTAAGTTACCAGAATACATTACTAAGTTACTAAGTTAGTATATGGTAGTATACTACCATTTAAACATTTGGAGTTGTGTGTTTGTGTGTGTGTGTTTAGCAGTGATAATTAATAATCATTTTAACAATAATACATTTCTTGCACACCAAATTAGAGTGACACTGAAGACTGGAGTAATGAATGCTGAAAATTCAGCTTTGCCATCACAGCAATAAATAGCAATTTAAAATATATTAAAATGGAAAACAGTTATTTCTAATTGCAATAATATTTTACAGTACTACTGTTTTACTGTATTTTTGATCAAATAAATGTTGCTTTGGTGAGCAGAAGAGACTTTAAAAAACATTACAAACTGTTTCTTACAACAATTATTTGACATTTTGTTTTTTAGAAATAAAAAGAGACAAAGTCACTAATTTAAACTTATGAATTAGAGACTCCACACCCATAGCACAAACTGCTGTTGTTTTATTTGCCTGTTTTAAAGGGGTCATGAACTGCTTTATTATTATTTTGTACTATTCTCTGATGTCCACTTATACACTGTAAAAAAATAAATAGTTGAGAAAACGTGAAGAAATAAGGCAACTTGATGCAGTAAGACTTTTGAGTTCTCGCAACAATAGTATTTTAGTTCTTCTCAGTAAAGATACAATGCAAATTTGTTAGTTCATGCAATGCTGATTGTCTTATTTTGCTAATAGAAAAATTCTTGTCACAGCAACTGAAACAACAATTAATGTCGTTGAGGTAATTTATTTTTTTTCTGTTTCCTAGAAGAGAAAAAGAATGTTTAAAATGTCACTATATTATCAATTTTATGTTTATTTACGAATGACAAATCTTAATGGATAACTTAGTCTAATATGTAAACAACATTGTCTTTGCTTGTAAAACAACTTACAAGACTAAGACATCCAGGAAAACGATATGAGTGGCTGAACATTCTCTAGGCCTCAAAACTAGACACACAAACCTCAAGAACGGTGACAAACAACTAGGGATATGCCGGTATCAAATTTTCATGTTGCAATTAATTGCTAATGCTTTTATCACGGTATTGAAATTTAGTTGCAAAAAAGTGTTGTCATAATACAGTATAACAGGTTTAATAACTTTTTTCTTATAACAAAAATAATTGAACAATTAAATACAATAAAGCAATAGCCTACACAAAAAATTTTAAGTAAAAAACTTTACACAGATTAAAGTGCAAAAGAATTAAAAGACCAATAGGTATCACTTTACAATAAGATCTCATTAGTTAACCTTAGTGAATACATTAACATTAACAATGAGCAAAAGCTACATTTGCTACAGAAGTTATTAATCTTTGTAAAAAAAAAAAAAAAAAAAAAAATTTGCCTAGTTCATGTTAGTTCGGGTACATTTTTAAAAAAAAAAAAAACTGTTTATAACTTATGATTTTAACAACATTTTATTAAATATTGGAATTACCTAAGATTAATTAATGTTTAGAAGAATTTTTCGTTGGGAGTTTGTTAACTAATGAATTAACTAATGTTAACTAATGAAGCCCTAATGTAAAGTGTGACCGAACAATAATCAAAACACTTTCAAACAATATCTAGGGCATGTTGTAGTCCAGTTTAAAATGTAAAAACATTTTAAAATAAATAGCCTATTGAGTCTAAATATTAAAGTATTTGGTGCTGTGATGAACACTTCTGCGAATACAAAAGTCTGAATGGCTATATAAATCATTTAAACACGTTTCCAAAAACTGAAATATGCTGCCTTCGGAGGCAGCATTCCAAGGCATCAAGGCATGTCCGAATCCAAAATTAGCTTCATTTCCTGTCTCCTGAGATGCCTTCATCTGATCGATTTTTGAAGGCATAGATGTATCCTTCGCTGCCTTTGATATCCCACAATCCTGTGCGTTCCATTCCGAGACGGTTGAGCTAAAAAATAAAGATGGTGGCTGGAAGTTGTTTGGTGGTTAGTTTGGGTGTAAATGTATATTTCTGATTAACTTTTTGCACATTTGATGTTATTTCTAGCGAGAAATGAGTATTATACCCTGTAAAAAATGATCGTGATTTTAACGGTAAAAAACTGTGAAAATGCTACAGTAAAAACCTGTTAAATGGTTAACGGTAAGTTCCTGTAAAATTTACAGGGAAAAACCGTAAACTGACGTTCCCAGAATTCCCTGCGTTGAATTTCAAATTCTGTTTGAATTTGACGTTTTTTCTTTGAAATAACTATGTTTCTTCTTAGTTTTTTCTTATCAGTTATGTTTATTAGGGTTGTATGTTACATCTAATGTTGTTAAATTAATGTTTATAGCATTTTTCAGTTTAATGAGTCTCACCATGATAGTATTTAGTGTTTGTGTGAATGACACTGTGCACCTTCTATATATGCTATTATTTAAAAGCTGCTTGTGGTGGGCTTTGGTTCATCATGTGACTTTCTCATCACCACCTGCATTTGGTGGTAATCAGTGCATTACAAAGGTACAAAACAGATTTCAGTACTTTAATAGGTTGGTATATTAACATTATATCAGTTAAAGAAATTACGGTATTTAACTGTAAATTTAAGTTAAAACTGTAAAACCTAAAATGTTGTTACCGTATTTTTTATGGTAGAATTCCGGCAACTACAGCTGCCAGTTTTTTATCGTAAATTTTACGGAATTTTTTTTTTACAGTGTAGTAATTAAATATCCGTTTAGTCATAGACATATATAGACGCCCTATTCGACCGCTCCAGGCACGTAGATGCGGCCGCCATCTTGGAACGGTATTTTTGACGTCATTCACCATATTGTAGGTTCGCAGCGAGCCGTTAAGCCGTTCTGTGCAGGATTGTGGCATTAGTCTAATATGTAGACAACACTGTCTTTGCTTGTAAAACAACTTACAAGGCTAAGATATCCAGAAAAAGGATATGAGTGGCTGAACATTCTCTAGGCCTCAAAACTAGACACAAACCTCAAAAACAGTGACAACCAACCTACAAATGTTAAAAAGATGAGCTCTTTACATCACAGTACAACAAATAACTGACAATAATGACAAAACAATAACAATAAAGTTTAAATTAAGTCAGAAAACAGAAAAAAAATAATCCTATAACAGTAACTGCATAATTTATTCATGCTGCAATGCATGCTGGGAACTCACAATGCCTTAATTTCAACAGTATGACATTCTTTGTTCAGACAACTGTTTTTGACTAGTTGGGACAACATTTGGCGTGATTTTGTTGGTCTGACATGGGTTTTTATGTAGTTTCAGGAAAACAGCATTTTTTTTAGTATTTGAGACTCGTTTTGTAAACTGGAAAATGTGCATTTGCATTTTTTACAGTGTAATGTTATCAGTATTTTTGCATCAAAAAGCATCATAATTTAGAGGTATTAGGCTATTTTCTGTCCTTTTTTTGAACCTCTCATCCACTCTGTTTGTATAGGCATGGCGGACTGTATACTCGGAAGTAAATGCCCATTGCTATGATTGATGTGTAAATTTGACAGCGTACATCCTTCACAGATGGATGCTGCTGTGATTCATCAGTGGAACTTCATTAAAAATAAAGTTAATCCACTCTTTCCTAACCTCAGAAGGAAGGCAATGCAAAGACTGAGCGTCTTGTTGTCTTCAGAGCCAAATTTATCATTTGGTTTCTGCGTAGACCTGTGTTTGCCGCTCTTGTCATTTACCTACTATGTGTGTAAATCAGTGGACGAGGCTAAACGGGCAGTGATGTAGAAGCAGGCGCTGATCTTCTTCTGCGGAGGCAGTGTTTAGTCACACTATTACATCATAGAGTTACTCATTCCACAAGCTGTCATTTTGGCAGATTGGCTTAAATATAAGCTGTTTCTGGACTAACAAGAAAGTTTTGAGTTCTGAAACTTACAGGATGTTTTATAGTACTGTAGGTGCTTTTGCGCCGCATAGTTCTAGGAACTTGCAGCATGGTGGTTCCTAGAGAACCAGTTTCTCCCTCGGCCATTTTTCTGTTTGCATTCGCAGCAAGAACTCTGAATTGGCCGACAGTGATGTCTTTATTTGCTGCTTTACAAATGTCAACAACCAGTGAATGGAAGATGATCAGAGCTGTTTTTGCTGTGTGTCGTGGGATTCATGATAACGGAGATGAAATGTAAACACACAATTTACACGATTAAAAGAGCACGGAAATCTGACTAAAGCACCTATGACAACTTGCAGGGTTACATATCATTGAAGGTGAGAAAAGAACGCAATGCTGAAAATAACAGGTAGCTAAATGCCGTTATATTCGCTTTTTAAAAATGTCGGGTAGCCGGTGTTTCGTATGCATTTTGCCAGTCGGCGTACACGTATGTCACTGGTAGTTCCTATAGAACTGTTTTAGACCCTACTCTAAAGGAGCTAATTTCGTTCCCCCAAATGGAGTTCCTAGAACTAAATATGTTCCTAGTTCCTGCAGTGCAAACACAGCGAAAAGTGGGAACTTCTGCCAATAGTTTTAGGAACAATGAAAAGGTTCCTCCAGTGCAAAAGCCCCTAATGGCCTCTTATATGTCAAAAGATCAAGTGCATTTTGATTTCCCAGTTCATGACCCCTTTAAGTGCAACATGTTCTGATATTTTGCCAGAATTTTCCAGCTAACAGGAAACATTCTCGCAACTTTCACTAACGTTTTTTAAGAGTTAATGTTAGGACAAAACATTCTTAATGTAAGTTCAGTCAGGACCTCTTAAGTCAAAAAGAAAACCATAGACAAACCTTTAAGTCAACTTTTATTGGCATGTTTTCTAAATTTACATTTGGCGGTATGGCTCTGTTCTAAATTCCCTGTTCTTTTCATGAGCTCCATGAAAGCCAAGACTGGGAAACAGCAGCAGCTTCAGGGGCAACCCTCCCATTTTAAGAACAGCAGAGCAGCACAAAATCCCCCAAGAACAGACCATGCAACAATGACAACAGATTGACATTGTTTAAGTTAAACACAGATTAAAGGAGGAGATGGGGAAGAGGTGGGTTGCAAGCAGCGTGCAGAGGAAGCAGCAAAGAAAGCTGACTGAAGCAGCGTTTAAGTAAGGCACCCTATTTGTGATTTGCCAGTTGAGTGCGTAGGAATCAGATCAGCTGGTAGGGGCTGGGTTTGAATTTTCCAATCAGCTAATAGCAGACCTTGACTACGAGGCCTGCCTGAACTAACACAGAACGCTTGATTAATGTTTATTGAACGTACTTGTAACTTTATTAATATTTGATATACATTCTCATGATGTTAAGACAAAACGTTCTTAGAACAACATTCTTGGAACATTCCCATGATGATATTTTTACTTGATCAATGTTCGAAAATGTTCTAAAATCAACATTTGAAACGTCATTTTGATGTTATTTGTACTTGGTGAATGTTCTTATGATGTTAAGAGAAAATGTTCTAACATTCATCATTCAAATAACATATTTTGGGTGAAAATAAAACTAGTAGAACATTGTAAGAAATGTTTTTATAACCTTTAAATAATGTTAAAACCACAACAAGAGAACTGGACATTTCAACATTTTAGAACCATTTCGAAACAATGTTCCCACAAGTTTACATTTTTTCCTTTGCTTTGTTCATTGCATACTTGATCAAAAGTGGTGCTGAAAAATTTGAGAACCACTAAACAAAGTTGAGAAGTATTACAGACTCTTAGAAGTCTGAAACCTCTTATTGTCCCTGAGTGTTTAATAAGTAAGCTGTGATATTTCTCTCTAGGCCTAATGGCTTTGTAGTTAGTTTGAGTGATCGACTGAATAGCAGGGTCATGCTGTTAAATACATCCACAGTCACATCATTCTAGATTCCTTGATTGCTTTACCGAATGTGCAGCTTCATTCGTTCATTGCTAATTTTGCAGCCATTCTATTTTTTTCATTTCCTGTCTTAGTTTACCTTCCTGTCTCCAGTGTCATCTGCAGTGTGCACTTCCATAGTCTTTCCTCTGACATGCCATCTTTCATTTCCTTCCTCATTGTATCATGCACATTGTCTCTCTCCCTTCATGTAACTTCATTTTTTGGTTCTACATGTTTGTTAGATCTTAGTCCCTCTGGACAGGACAGTGGGGCTGGAATATTTTTGAAGCTTTTGTGTTAATTCACAGATTCCAGCTTCCTGGTAGAGTGAACTTCCTATGTCTGTTTTTAAAAGTGAGGATCATGCCAGCTTTGTTGGATATTTCGGTCATCTGATCTTATGTCAGATCATGAGGGCAGACATATAAATAGGCTAGAGACTCTTGAACCAGAACTAAATGAATAGGCAGCATGGATCGAAACTGTGAGAAATCTGTGCAAAATATGCAGATTAATTTGTGAAATAAGGGCAGGGCCATAGAACAGAGCAGAGAATTCATTAAAAATAGTAGTTGCAAGTTTCCAAACCCAAGGTCATGCAATTTTGTTTTATTCCTTTTTTTTTTTTGTCTTGTGCGTATACACACAAACACACACACACACACACACACACACACACACACAATCATTTAAAAGTGAGAAATTTCAATATTTTATTTATTTATTTATTTTTTTGGAGGAAATTAATATTTTTATTCAAGGATGCATTGAATTGATCAAAAGTGACAGTAAACACATTTATAATGTTATAGAAGATTTCAATTAATTTCACATAAATGCAACTATTTATTGCATTACGTAACTAATGAATGCAATAAATCAATGATTTCAAATAAATGCTGCTCTTTTGAACTTTCTATTCATCAAAAATCATGAAAAAATATAACATGGTGTTCACAAAAATATGAAACTGTTTTGAATATTATAAATAACAAGAAATATTTTTTAAACAGCAAATCAGCATATTAGATTGATTTCTGAAGGATTGTGTGATACTGAAGACTGGAGTAATGATGCTGAAAATTCAGCTTTGGCATCACAGAATAAATTACATTTTAAAATATATGAAAATAGAAAACTGCTATTTCAAATTTAAATAATAAATATGTTTTTTTTTTTTAATTTTATATTCTACATATTCAAGTGAAACACTATACGGGTCTGAGGTACTTGAGGTCTGTCTAAAAGAAAAGAAAAGGTCGAGATCAAACGTTTGAAAGGCAGGATCACTGAAAATCCTCCAGAATACTGTCTCAGACAATAAAAGAATCATGATGAAATAAAAGAGGATGTGATTCAGACAGCACAGAGAAGTATACCGTAAAGACATACGGCAGAGAAGAAAGCTGAAGAAACAAGTCGGGAAAATCCCGCCAAATAAGGGATGAGAGGCGAGAAAGAGCGACAGGAGCGACAGCACGCGTGTCTGTTATGTGCACTGAGGCTTGGGACGGCATTCAGTGCAGGTGCTTCCTCTCTGTCAACACTTACAGCAAAATAATACTTGAGGCTGACCATCTGTGTCTGCTCGGTCTTCCTCTGCCTCCATAACGTGGAGTGGCAGCTATTTATTCAAGCTCCGTTGACGGCTTGCTGGCAAAGTAAACACCTGAGCCGACACTGTTAACTGATCCTGCTCAGGCTTCTAGCACTTTAGATTATGTGTTGAGTACGAAGTGTTCCTTCTTTAAAGTGTGGAAGAAAACCCTAACCACACCTGTTCATGATCTACCAGCCACAGAATAATGTTTCTAGTGACAGCACATTCAGTGCATATTGCATTTCTGTGTTGTAATTTATCTGCACTGTGTGAAAGTATTGTTGTCCTTTCCAACTGGTTCAAAAGGACACTCCACTTGTACTACAACAAACACGTCCACTCATCTCCACAGGCATCACCTTTTTGTGTCAGTAGAACTAAAAGAAAACATGAGTCGACATGCACACAGCAACACCTCCCAAAAGTTTCTCGCCAAATCGAGTTTAGGCACAAGGAGGCATTGTTTTGAATGCACGTGTTTATAGCTACACACTTAAAGGTATAGTTCATCCCATAATGAAAACTTTCATCATTTACTCAACCTCATGTTATTCCAAACTTGTATGATTTTTTTCTTCTGCTGAACATAAACGAAATTTTGAAGAATGTGTGTAACCAAACAGATGATGGTCCCCAATGACTTCCATAGTATTTTTCGTACTATGGAAGTCAATGGCTACCATCAATTTTTGGTTAGCAACATTCTGTTAAAAGTTTTTTTGTGCTCAACTGAAGAGAGAAACTCATACATGTTTGGGACAACATGAGGGTGAGTAAATGATGACAGAATTTTCATTTTTGGGATAACTACCTTTTTGAGATGCTACTAGGTAAGAAAGAAAACAAAATTCACATGTGTAATATATTTGTATTTTATATTATACCATTTCTTCTTTTTGAATTTATTTATTGTTTAATGTAAGAAGTACTGTGAAATATATTGGTATTTTAATTTATTAATCAAGTTTGTCAATTTAAAATACCTTATTAAATAATAGAATTTAAAGCTAAAAATAGATTATTTATAATATAATAATTTGTAGTTCACACTTTATTTTAACGTCCAATTCATGCTATTAACAAACCATTAACTACCTCAATAAACTACTAACTTGCTGCTTATTAATAGTTAGTAAGGTAGTTGTTAAGTTTAGGTATTGGGTAGGATTAAGGATGTAGAATATGGTCATGCAGAATATGTGCTATATAATTACTAATAAACAGCCAATATGTTAATAATAGGCATGCTAATAAGCAACTAGTTAATAGTGAGATTTGGTCCCTATACTAAAGTGTTACTACAAGTTTTAAAATTTCCAAATGTGTTAATTTACAAATGGTTCTCATTCAAATTTTCTCCATTTAGTTGTATATACTGTACATAGTTAACATTTAAGAGGTCAATCTTTACACATTACACAATTTTTTTTAGCCATTTCATATATTTCTTTTAACACACTAACCATTGTGTTTTGTATCAGTGCATGTATAACAAGATTTAATACATTAATACATTTAACTCATGTAGAAAATATCTGGAAATATCTGTCTGGTTAGCCTTAATTTTCTATAGAACATTTTTAGGAATGAAACTTCTACTGAACCATGTATTAACTATGAAACCCTTATGAAACATGGTGCAGCCCCTCCTCCTCACCATATATACCTTCATCTGCACATGCATTAATTAACATGCATACGCTTCCAGACGTCTCAGTCAGCGTGAGTTGTTGTGGTGACAGGACCTTGGCTCTTTCCTGTACAGGCCTGGTTATGGCCCAGGGGACGAGGCGCAATCACAGTCAGGAAAAAATGGATCTGTCCTTCCTTCAGTGGCACTCAGGGGACTGTCATCCACTCTGTAGGCTTTAATCTCTCATCTGGAGG
>JAFVLL020034576.1:27500-65000 GCA_021397915.2 Tor tambroides
CGTCAGTCTTCGACGCACGTTCCGAAAGTACCACTGATGTCACATGGACTATTTTAACGATGTTTTTACTACTTTTCTGGGCCTTGAACATAGTAGTTACATTGCTGTTTATGCAGGGTCAGAAAGCTCTTGGATTTCATCAAAAATATCTTAGTTTGTGTTACAATGATGAACAAAGGTCTTATGGGTTTAGAACAACATGAGGGTGAGTAATTAATGACAGAATTTTCATTTTTGGGTGAACTATCGCTTTAATGGTAAAAAAACAACAACAAAAAAACAGGAACTCTATTGTTTGTGTATACAACATAGAGCATCTTGTGATTTTGGAAAACCAAAAGAAATGGTGAATATGGTCATTTTTCAGGTTTTAATGTGCGAAAGGGGCTATAAAGATGGAGAATGGAAATGGAGAAGTGCCCAGATCCTTTTTTATTAATCATGACCCTAGTTTTTCTCATTTATATAGGCTGTAATTTATTGACTACAAAGTTCTGCAAAAAGCCTGTAGCATTATCTGTAGTATAATGCAATACGATATAACATACTGTTGCAGAGCAAAGGTTTAGAGATTTATTGTTTTATACATTGTTTTATATTTGCTTTGGATGGGGAGTTTGGTGGATGTATCTACAGTATCTCCCATCCAAAAGTATTGAATGCAGTTTCCCTCAAGGCGCTGACTTAAAACCACACTGATTCCTACATTTTTGAAAATAAGCACAGAGGGAGATGGACAATGAGAAAATAGCTAAATCTTATACTACAGGAAGCAGATTTTGAACTTGAACAGACACACACAAACTGGAATATGACAGGGCTCAGATTCTTGTACTGGCACACGTGAAAGAGAGACTTTCACAGAGTAGATGTTCTGTAATAACACAGAGAGGAAACATGCATTATTGTTTCTTGCCACCAGTGAGTGCTGTTGTTTAAAGGCCCTGTTATTTAAGTCACTGATTCCCAACCAAGGGATACTTGGTTGTTAAGGAAGTGATACATGATACTTTTTGATGACCAAAAAGGTGGGACTGTTTGATGGAACTGTGGGAAGACAACAAAAAAGGCTGGAAACCACCACTTTATGAGTGTATTAAGTTGTCTTACCTAAGATCCAGACAATGTTCTTCAGACATCAGAAATAATTATGTCAGATGTCAAAGTTCTATGTTTCTGCACCATAGTGTATTTATTTTATTGCATTTTATTTTATTTTATTTTTTACCACAAATATCACTAATTTGTCCACATTTTTAAGAGGAGCCAAAAGTCTTCAAAAATGTTTGGTTACCATTTTGTTTGCTTTCCTATTTTGCTCGAAACTTCCTGCCTGCATCCTCCGGACTGCACGACTGGAGGTTATTAAACCTCATGTTTCGGGTTGTAGGAGACCCTAAAGTTCAGTATGCACTCAGAGTCCTAGATAGATAGATAGTGGGAAGATGTCCCATGTACTCATGTATCACCACCCTTCTGTTGTCAGTTTTGCTGCTGCTTCTTCATCTTCTTATTATTATTTATTAAAATAATAATTTCTTTTCTTTAGGTTTGAGATTATATTATAATCTGTCTCTTTTTACACTCTTTTTTTGCAGAGTTCTTCGTTAGTAAACGTAAACAGCACTGCTAAAGGTAAGAGAATGACCTCATGACAAAATATATCAAATACAGTCTTATATACATCAGTGTCTTTGCAAACTTTAGAGCAACTATGACTCAATAAACATGAATAGGTTAGATGGGGTTTTTTTCCCCATCATTTTTCTCTGTTTTACATTTGTCTTCTTTATGAGGATCAGACATGCATGAGAAATGGATATTTTACAGCAGGAACTGTACAAGAGAGACTGTACATTATATTAAAACCTACAAAGTCCTTTTATTTGCCATGTGTTATTTATTAAGCAGAGGCCTTTGGCTATTTTTGAAACAAATATGCTGCCAGATTAATATTTATAGTCTCTTTATTTCAAACATAAGTGAGAAACTTACACTAACTCAATAACGAGAGTAATATGGCAATAAAAACCAAAATTGGTAATAAAGAACCATTCTCTGCAAGATCCCATAGAACATTCTCTTTGAGAAATCCTGATAAATGAAAAACAGAATATGCACACACACACACACACTGCAGAGATTTATCTTGTTGCCTTTTCCCTAAGATTTTGTGACTCAAACAATGTAAAGAAAATCTATATTATATGTGACCCTGGACCACAAAACCAGTCTTATGTCGCTGGGGTATATTTGTAGCAATAGCCAAAAATACACTGTATGGGTCAAAATTATAAATTTTTCTTTTATGCCAAAAATCATTAGGATATTAAGTAAAGATCATGTTCCATGAAGATATTTTGTACATTTCTTACCGTAAATATATCAAAACTTCATTTTTGATTAGTAATATGCATTGCTAAGAACTTCATTTGGACAACTTTAAAGGTGATTTTCTCAATATTTAGATTTTTTTGCACCCTCAGATTCCAGATTTTCAAATAGTTGTATCTCAGCCAAATATTGTCCTATCCTAACAAACCACACATCAATGGAAAGCTTATTTATTCAGCTTTCAGATGATGTATAAATCTCAATTTCGAAAAATTGACCCTTATGACTGGTTTTGTGGTCCAGGGTCACATATGTACATTTCTGCATATACGGGTCATATATATATATATATATATATATATATATATATATATATATATACACATATATACATTTGCCTTGAGAAATTAAGACAAAGGTATTTTGAGATGAAAGTACAGGTGGCTGAACCAGAGCATGAGGTTTGGACTTCTAGTAACTACAGGTTCTTCGAGTCTAATGAGGCACATTAATACAAAGTTTGGCACAGTCTGATAGGTTCTAATTCAATCTGACACAATGATATTATTAATCACATGGCGCAGCTGATTGGTTTCTTTCGCATCAGCAGCCAATGAGCTTGCTGCTCAACATTCAAATACTTGCTACTGTAAGCTCTAGCAGTTGCAGCGCACTTCAGAAACCCTCCACCTTCCCCAGCTCCACCTGCATAGAGCTGCTATGGGGTCCACCAAGACCAAACACATTAACATTGCCATGTGTATTACAATGCTAAACTCTCAGAGAGTTGTCATGGCAGAATCTTTATTAATAAGGTGGATCATGTGACAAATAGATATAGTAATCTCCATCTCAAATGGATAACTAGCATTTTTATACTTCTCACACTCACTAATCAGTTCATAGTTTGCTCAGTGATTGCTTCCAAATCCTTAGTAATTTCTTTTTGTATATTCATGCACACTTGTAAAGGTCAATGTCTTGTATTTCTCTTGCTGTGTTGCAGTGATGATGTTTCAAGAGGTTTGGGGGAAAAGCTTCTGCCGCACTATAGAGAAGCTAGTGGAAGTGGTTCAGGAGTACCCTGGGGAGGTGGAGCACATTTTCAGCCCCGCCTGCGTGCCATTGGTCCGCTGCGCTGGTTGCTGTGGAGATGAGAATCTGGAGTGTCACCCTACACTTACTTCTAACACCACCATGCAAGTAAGGATTTTTTCATTCAACAAGGCCAATACTTTTGAATACTTTCAAAAGTAGTACAAAAGATGGTACCAATAAGTATGAATACTAGCTCATACTTTTATATATAGACTTTGTTTGTGCTTTTTCACAAAAATAATATCTAAGTAGGAGACTTTGTTTATCACACATGGTTGCAATAGATATTAATATTGTGACTTTTTCAGTTATTAAAGATTAAGCCAGCGGAGCAGGGCCAGGAATATGTGGAGATGACCTTTGTGGAGCACAAAGCCTGTGAATGTAGGTAAGGAAAAGATCAATTTTGTTTATGTAACCGCATTGTGACACAGCTTTGTATTGATATTATAGATACAAATACTGAGCATAAATGTTGTTTTGTGTACTGAATGTATCAAGTATGAAAAATGTGTTCGTAATAATCCCTCCACTTTCCTCTCTGTTACTTTCCCTTACATTATGATGCCAAGACTAAGAAAACCTACAACGAAACAAGACAGGTAAGAAGCTACTACTCTGACGCAACTTCACTTTAGAATACAAACAAATTGGTATTATAATGATGATTCATTTTGTTGTAGATGGAAACCCAGAAACAGAGGGAGAAAAAGAAAGGAGAAAAAGAGAGTGAAAGACTGTGACAAGTAAGTTAAATATTAGCATGTTGCTAAGCTAACAATGCAATAGGCCTACCCTAGTAAGTAATATATTTAAAATGCATTTATTTCATACTAAGTAGTTCAAATCTATTAACATATTTACTGACATATTGCTTGAGACTTACTGATATAAAAATTATAATTAAACTTTATTTGGAGTATCACTTGTGCACAATGCACATTTCTTAATATTAAGCCTAAAATGTGTTTTAATGTCAATATTGATGAGGATTGTGTGATCTTTAAATAATATCAATCTTTAAAAGCAGGTTATTTGAACTGTACCTAAAGTATACTTGCAATAGTTCCACTTTAGCACAACGAAATATACTTCAGTATATCTTTAGTTGGACTTCAGCACTACTTCTGCACAATTAAAGTGCAATTTAGCAGACTTTAAGTAGCTATACCAGTTTAGTATACTAAAAGTACAACTGCAGGGTATTTTTATTAAGTATAAATATGTAAATATATCTGTAGTATACTCATATTCAGTCATATTCATTTTTGCCCTTAAACCCAGTTATTTCATACATTACCTCATGAGGAACCTCACACCACTAGATTCTGAAACAAAGCTGTAGTGAAGTCTCCGCTTTTCAGTGACATTTTGATAAGAGCAGGTTTTTTAATGTACTTAAAGGACACAGAGTACAAAGAGTGCATTGTTCTCTGAGCATAAGCGGCACACCTCTATTAGCCTAATGTGTGCTCTCTTACAGGTGTCAGCCTCCCCGCAGGTAAACGCTGTCTCGCCGTGATGCCAGCCAATCGTGCGCATCTGCCCCCTTCCGTGCGACCCTCACCGTCATCATCGTTCACTTATGGATACTGCCACTGCTCTGCACCCCACCATCCCAGATGCAGAGTTGTTATGGTGATGGGGCTTCTGTCAGCACACGGGGGGCCTTCAAGTCATCTATAGAGGAAACTCCTGTTGTGCAGCTCTCTACAGAAGAAAAACAACTGAGGACCAAACCTAAAATCTGAGACTGAATTAAACCCTAGGGACTTATATTATTATAATATTATTATTTTATATTAGTAGTAGTGAAAGTAATAAAGTAATAGTAGCAGTAGTACTGGTTTAGCTGCCATCTTTTCTAAGTCTTCCCCTTTTATTTATTAAAATCCACTGAAGTAAAACTGGTACATCCATTAAACAATACATTAACAAAGTCATTGTGTGTTTGTTCATAAATCCAGAAGGAAGCACAGAACAAAAAGCCAAATGTCATCTCTTTAGATTCTATATTACTGCTATGCTAAGACTATATTAAACTTTAATTATGTGAAAACCGTGTTAGACTATTTTTTTCACACGTAGTATTTTTCTGTTGACGTTCTTCAGCTTCTCTGTGGGTTTAGCCCTCGACTTGAGCATTAAATTGACATACTGACCTCTAGTGGTAATAATAAAATAATTACGTTCACAATGTGTTTTTCAAAAAATAATACTGATCTGAAAGCCATCCCCTTATAATATATATATCATTATAATATTTCAGCTTTGGCAAAAATAAAAGATTTGATGTGTGCACTGTGTAAGGACAAAGACTTTGCTCTGAAAGGGCCAGTCAACAGGAACCGAGACAGACGTTCATCACGATATGAATGAATGTTGGTGCTTTGTATTATTGTTTCATCAGTGAAAATGACTGAATTTCCCACACTTTAGACTCAGGTTTATAAAGTGCCGGAATTAAACCAAAGAAGCATTATTATCTATGCTGCTGGCCCTATAAATATAAATACATTAGTTTTCACCAAAGGGCTGTTTAATTCCCAATGTATAAAATGTTGTATGTTTTTCAAAATATTGTTAATATGTATTAATATTATACAACTTTAAGAGTACCTTTCATAATAGAGTGACTATTGTTTGTTATTTCTGATTATTATTAAAAAATATTTTGTGAAACATTTGGCCTGTGTGTGCATGTGTGATTTTGATCAAAGAATGGAATAGGTTGTTGTCTATGATTTATGCCATATACAAAGTATATATTAACTTGCTCAAATTTCACTGATGACATAAAATTAACATAAATATTAAACATTACAGTTAACATAAATCTGATTTAAAATAAGTCAGTTTAAAAGTCACTTAAATAATATGTCCCATTTGATTTCAGTCGCATACAGTAAACTAAAGCATAACAAGTATTTATTTCAAGGGGAATTGGATCTAGTCTAGTGCCATGTTCTTCATGTAGTCAAGAAATTCGATAAAACAGTAAGTAAACTCAATAAAACATTTTCAGAATGATGTTTGTGTTTCTTAGGTTTTAATCTTTTCATGTACCCAGTATTCAGATTCCAACTGATTTGATGTATATGATTTCCATTTTAATGCAATATACATTCATGTGAATAAGTTAGGACACCCTACTGAATTCCATGGTTTTCTATATCAGGTCATAATAAAAAATGATCTGGTCCTTGGCAGGTCTTACACAACAACACATGACATATCACACCATGTCATTATTTATTTAGTAAAAATAAAGGCAAAATGGAAAAGCCATGTGTGACAATGTTAGGACACCCTTACTGTTAACATAGGAATTAAGAGGGTAGGTAGCAGGCAGGTACTGCTAATCAGATACCTTTGATTCACTGATCAGCAAGTGTGAGCACCTCTATAAAAGTAGAAGTTTTGGCAGTTTGCTGGTCTGGAGCCTTCAGGTGTGTGTTAACACAATGCCAAGGAGGTAAGACATCAGCAATGATCTTAGAGAAGCAATTGTTGCTGCCATCAATCTGGGAAGAGTAATATGGCCATTTCCAAACAATTTGAAGTCCATCATTCTACAGTAAGGAAGTTTATTCACAAAGACATTCAAGACAGGCACCAATCCTCACATGAGTTGACATCCCAACAAATTTACCCCAAGATCAGGCTGTGTAATGCTCAGAGAAATGGCAGACAACCCAAGCACTACACCACAGACTCTACAGGCCTCAGTTAACATGTCATATCATAAAGTTCATGACGGTACAATTAGAAACATATGGGACAAGTATGGCATGTTCGGAAGTCTTGCCAGAAGAAAGCCTCTTCTTTCTAAAAAACACAGCAGCACGGTTTAGGTTTGCAAAGTTGCATCTGAACAAACCCTAAGACTTCTAGAACAATGTCCTTTGAACAGACGAGACAAAAGTGGAGATGTTTGGCCATAATGCACAGTGCCACATATAGTGAAAATCTAAAGAGTATATCAGCACAAACACCTCATACCGGAAGTCACACATTCTGGTGGAGGGCTGATGATTTTGGGCTTGTTTTGTAGCCACAGGACCTGGGCACCTCACAGTAATTTAATTGACCATGAACTCCTCTGCATACCAAAGTATTCTAGAGTCTAATGTGAGGACATCCATCCAACAGCTAAAGCTTGGCTAAGATTGGGTGATGCAACAGGACAATGATCCCAAGCACACCAGCAAATCTACAACAGAACAGCTGAAAAGAAAAGAATCAAAGTGTTGCAACAGTTCAGTCGAAGTCCAAACCTCATCCTGACTGAGAGCTGTGCATAAACAAATGCCCGCAAACCTCAATAAACTGGAGCAAGGTTGTAGAGAAGAGTGGGCCAAAATTCCTCCAGAACAGTGTGAGAGACTGTTAAAGTCATACAGAAAATGAATATTTAAAGTTACTCCTACTAAAAGTGGATCTACAGGCACTTGAATCATAGGGTGTCCTAACTTTGTCACTCATGGCTTTCCCATCTTTGCTTTATTTTTACTAAATAAATAATGACATGATGTTATATGTCATGTGGTGTTGTTCATCTGAGGTTTTATTTTCCAAATTTTAAGACCTGACAAGGACCAGATAATTTTTTATGATGTCCTGATTAGGGTTTGAAATTAACTTTTTTTAAGTTACCAGCCATTCATAACTTCTACTGGCCAAACAACAACAACAACAACAACAACAACAACATATATAAAGGGCAGTTTTTTTCTTAACCTTATTAAATGTGTGTCATCAATGTATGTTTCATATTGAATTCTTATGTTTTATTAATAATTTCAGTTAATATAATAAGACACTACAGAGCTGTTACAAATCACTGCAGAAGAAATGGAAGCAGCAGAAGTCAATGGCATTTAGATGCATTTACACAGACAGTTTAATGATACTGAAGTGTAGCATGAATGCATTTAAACTCCAAAATTACAACTGCATGAATAATGTTGTTTTAAAATGAGTTTTTTCATGCACAAATATGAAATGTAGGGGAAAATACAATAAGCTTTTAAATATGAAAGTAAACCGCCAGTAGGTGGCAGCAAGTCTCAGTGAGTGAGTTATTGAGTCATTTATTCAAACGATTTGTTCAGAAGGCTGATTCATTCAAGAATGAAGCATTTAAAAAAACTGTCTTTTTTGTTTCTTCTGTGTGCAGTTGTGTTCATTTGTTTTGATTTCTCCATGAGATTCTCGACTGGCGCCAACATGTTACTTTCAATAGATTAACGTTATTCATTAATCATCATTTACACCAAATGTAATAAAATCAGAATCATTCTGGCGTCCCAAGTCGGCTGTCATTATTTAAAAGGACTCTTGTTTAGGCTATTACAAAAAACATCAGTAAAAAAAAAAAAAAAACTGACTTCAATTCTGGACCTTTTTCATCATGATCAAGAGTTCAGTGTTTGTGCTAAATCTGCGCAGCTTTGGCTTACGTGAACTTCCTCAAGAATTTAATAAGTGAACATAATTTATGAAAAGTAACCCGCCAAATTGGCTAGTGATTTGACAGCGTTACCCGCCGCAGCTGATTTTTTTGATTGGCAGGTGTTAATTTCAAACCCTGGTCCTGATACAGAAAACCATGGAATTCAGTAGGGTGTCCTAACTTTTTCACATGATTGTATATTTTGGCAATGAGTAATAGAATTGATATCGTTTTTGTAGCATGACTCTTCATGAGGTTGGAGTTAGTGAAGTTACTCAAGAGACTTTTCTGGGCCTGTTGGGAGAGCAATTCTGTGGTTGTTGCACTTTGCCAAAATCTATGTACTTCAGGGCTTGTGGCAATTCATTTGTGTTTAATATTTCCATTAACTTTGAAAGCAAAGATCTTAAGGATCAGTTTTCAAGTTGCAATGAGTTCAGGCCATCTGGACATGTGATCGCCATTCAGAAGGAAGGAACACCTGATATTTCTTTAAAAATGTACAGTTTTACATTTTATAGCACATATGGATGTGGTAAATAACTAAATAAATAAATAAATGTAGTTCAAATAATAATAATAATAATAATAATAATAATTCACCTTTACCCAATATTTATGTATTTATTTATTTTTATTTATTGTGATAAGCAAGCTTTTTGCGTGTCATTGACGTTTGAATTGCGTGGAAAACAACAACAGTTTTGTTTGTTACGTGGCTTTCATTCTTTCTTTGAACTACATTTTTTATACATTAAAAATTATGGGATGGAAAGGATGACGCTGCAGCTCGTGCTAGATTCTCTCTTGACGCTGCAGTGCAGATTTTACTTCACAGTCACGTTTTCAGTCGCAAGGGTTCATCTCTGCACCAATCAGAAGGCGCTATGCAAATAAAAGGCGGATTTTGCATCGTTAAGCAAGTGACGATTCGGCGGTTCCCCTGGTAACAGCCATTTAAACCAGTTGAGAAGGCGGAGCTGTTTGTAAACTCACGTTGCTCTCCAGGCAATCCAGTTTCCACAACAACAGAAATATAAAGCTTAGTTTTCACTCGTCAAGCGTCGTTCCACACACAAGCCTTAATAAGAGAGCGAGTTTGAGGAGAATTGTTCTCGGTAAGTATTGAAAACGTGCATTTTGTGCTGTAGTGTGTGTTTATGGGAGAGTCTCGTGTTTGGCACCGTGTATCAGGTGCTGCAGTAACGTTAGCGGGTTCGCGACATTAAGACTCCGTTTGTACTGTGTGTATAAACTATTCAATACTGTGGTTGTCAACCTGTATTTTAAGATGTTAAGGTGTCTTTTGTTCTGTATGGGGGTGCAATAAGGCCAGCGCTTATATTCGTGGACTTGTTTACAGTACTTGTTTCAGACTCAGTCTCTGCTTATGATTCATTCACGGGCTGTTTATTTACTACTGTATGAGAAACTTTGTTTAGTAATATTTGCTAATTCATAACAAAGTGTTTTTTTTTCTCTCGGTGTGATAAACCCTATATTTGGTCTTTAAAGTGAGTTTAACTGCCAGGAGCTGCATTTCATTGGCTTCAATCATAAATGTGCTCATGTTACACTAGACTATCATCTTTCAGGGTTTTGACTTTCCTTTATTTATCCATGACTCTGTCCTGCTCTCAGTCATTGCCTGGATCCGGGCTGTACAGATGGACTGAAATCCAACAAATCAGACCACCAGAGAAGATCCAACATGGGCAACAAACGGAAAGCCTTCAGTGAGTTCGACAGAGATTCAGGTTTGTCGTTTATAGATTTTCTAGTTTTGTATTATTAATTTCTCAGCTTACATGACCATTTCTGGGTTTTACCCTTACGATATTACAATATTTTCTCACTGTAGATGCCAGCTCAGGATATTTTAGTGCTTTGGACCAGACAGACTTTGAAGACATAGGACCAACCCGTACTGCAGCACAAAGCATGCCGACAGCTCCTCAGGTGCCTTTCATTCCTGGCTCACATCCAGGCGTCTCTCCCATGATCGTAATGAACAACCTTGTCCTTAAGCAGGTATGACACATTTCTGTAAGTCTCCTTGTCTCTGTAGTTGCTTTAGCTCGTGACACATATCTGTTGTTGCAGTTACAGTATTGTTTTGGTCTCAAAACGGTTTTTACTAAATATGTCGGTAGTTACAGCTCATTACAGCCATTTGCCTTGTGATTCTTGGATTGAATACTTTCCAATGCTTGCTGCTTAGCATCTTCGGCTCACAAAATATTAACTAACAACAAGCTGAATAAGACGTTTGTAAGTGATTTAAACTGATCAGCTGTGCGCTTTGAATTACTCAAAGTAGACAAGAAAAATGTGTTTTAATATTGTATTTATTAAATCTTAATTTTCATTAAATCTGTATCAAAAACAGTGATTTATTCATAGCAAAAAGACAGCTGAATTACCATGTAAAGCAAGTTTTCCCTACCCTTTATTTGGGATATTGATATAAGGTGAGATATTTCACAACATGTTTCTTTACTGAACCAAATTAAATTTATTGGTGTGGATAATTAAATGTTTCTATGATACACAATAGGAGACAGGCTTTGCTTACGCTCTTATTGCCTCTTGTGTGTACAGCTGTTTTCCATACACACAAGATGTGATGTCATTGCGCTTGCGCGTTTCATACCTGCTGCTGCTTCTTATCAGAGCTAGAAAGCGAAAACATGCAGCATAACTGAATGAGGCGAATACTATAAATATTGCAGCTGGGTCAGTGACAAATCGGATGAAGAAAAGGAAACATCTAGTCATACAGGATATAAAAAATGCACTTTTTATATATATGTATAATTTTTTTTAAATTCAGAAATATAATTGTCACCATATGACATTTTACAACCTGAACTAACCTTGCCAAACGTCAAATAATCTGATATTTAAAAAAACTTTGACACACAAACATGAGTATCTGTTTATGATATTAAGACCTGACATCATTGACTTCGTGTGTCCCCCTAAAAAAATCCATTTTAATAAATCCATTTTAATTAAGAAAATAAAAACATGCTACTCATATATAAGAAGTGTATTGAAGTCATTTTATGAGTTGCATTTTAATCTATTTTTGAATAAGACTGAAAAATGTGACGCATCATTGACCCCTTCTGTTATTGTAGATAAGAACTAAAGGGTATGTGTCTGTTTTAAAAATGTATTCATTGATAATTCTTGTTTCAGCCTAACTCCATGGCCCCTGCGTTAAAACCTTGGAGCTTGAACACTTCACTAGATGTGGTTCCTCAGTCCCAGCTGGTTTTCCTACAGCCAGTCATGTCCGCTGGTGACTGTACCGGCCAAAGCTCTGACAAGCAGAAACATTCCAGAAAACATGTTCCCTTGCAAAACACCTTTCAGAAAATGTCCCCACATCTTGCACAAGGGTCTGCAGTCGATGAGGGTCCCAGTGCTATCCAAAAGAGGTCGAACCACAGTCATGGTGGAAGACATCAACGACGTCGTTATGATGAAAAACCTTTCCACAGTTCCTCTTTGAAGCAGGATGTGTCTGAGACATTTAAAGATTATGGTGTAGACCCCAACATTGCTTCTTTGGAAGAAATCGGTCAAGACACGGGTGTGGAAAATTCCTCACCCAGGCTTTCTGAGTTTCAGGAGCCCCACACCACCACTTCACCATTCTCACTTTGCACTGACTCCTTCCTCACTTCGTTCCCTCAAAAGAGTCCCAAAGCTTCAGTCACCCAGAGCAGTGATGTGGAGAATATCCCAGAGGCCCTCTCTCCAAGCTCCAGCAAACGCAAACGCTTCTGCAACACGTATAACATTTTGAATCGGTCAGGCCTGCTGGGCATCACACTGCGCACAAAAGAACTTATTCGACAAAATAAACGGTCCCAGGCCCAACTTCAGAGTCTGCAGGCTCAGACTGACCTCTTCTTGGAGGCCATATGTAGTGGAGATCCCAAAGTCTGGACAAGATTGCAGCTTATCCTCCAGAACTCTGGAAACAGTGAGGAGGTGCCAGTGAACTCACTGGTGGACTCTGTAAAGGGCGCAGAGCAGGATATCACAGATGTGGGTTGTATGGTGTAGTAGCAGGTTCGGATTATTATTTCAGCTGTTGTTTTTGTGGAATAGCCACCTTTGCTCCAACCGGCACTTTTCTAATCAGTCGCTCAGCAAATTTTCAACATCTTTTCATAATATCAGTTGGAAACATCAAAGATTTGAGTCTTCAGTAGAGTCCAGAGATCTAGTTAATCACTCCAAGTGTTATCTATCCAACAATAGTCACCTTTTTTTCTTGTATATTTGCCAAAAGTATACAAAGACAGTGTTTAGGTTACAATTGCATCTTTTTCTGAATAAAGTGATACAGTGATTCAGAGTTTATTAGCACAGTCAATTTGAATTAAACTTTCTTGTATTTCAATTGAATTGGTTACTATTTGGAAAGGAAGCCTTTGAAAACCAGAACTGGAAAACAAAATAGTTTCTGCTCACAATGAATCAAAATGGAAAAGAGTTGTTTTTTTTAAATTACTGTATCTAATAAATGCCTTTTACAAATGACAAATATTTGAGTACTTACACTGCCCTCCAAAAGTTTGGAAACACCCCTGGCAAAGTGTGGTTTGGATGATATCAGCATAAATCCTTATCATTTTTTGGTGCAAATACATTAAAGTAACTTGACATTATCATTGAAGACCAGCAATAAAACATAATAATGGCAATATATACATGTCAATGTCAGACATGCCCCTTTGCCGGCTGTGATGCCTGGTAACTGGTTTAAACTTGGCCCAGGTTTTTAAAAGATTTTTGGGTCAGCACACCTTAATACTGTAGCTTCAACAATTGATTGCCAATTCAAAGTCAATGTTTGAATAAACTGACAGCTCGGATGCCCAGATTATGCAGAGCTGTAATAGCTGCTAATGGTGGATATTTTGATGAATCTAAAATTTAAGTTTTTTCTATGTATAAACTGTTTATGTAATAAAATATGTTTTCGTAGTTTGTGTTGTCCCTTATCAGTGCAAAATTATCACAAATTAAAAAGGATTCATGCCAATATTGTCCAAAACCCCACTTTTCTAAGGTGTTTCCAAACTTTTGGAGGGCAGTGTATACTTAAGTGCACTTTCTTTTTTTTTTTTAAATTCAGATGAAAATGTGAAATTCAGAATCATCCTCATGAGTATTTGAAAATTTGTAAAAATGTGTTTGTAACAAACATTGTATGTGTATAATGTGTTCTTAATGCATCTCCAAGTAAATATTCTTATTATCTATGAGAAAGACTAATGGACGTTAAGAGTAAGAGTACTAATAACTGTACTAAGCACTTCAAATGTGGTTGTTATTTGTAATGCCTTGTCATATTATTAAGCGAGTTGTTTACATTCTTAGCAGAGGTTGTGATTGTTGTTTGGTTTGGATGTGAATGAGAAAATTGGCAAATGTACAGGTTGATTTTTTTAAAAAAAATTTCTGTTATACTGCATGCATACAGACTGTTTATTGTGTTTGGAAAGCAGGTACTAATAAGCTTTGATGACAGAGGTCAGGTTTAGTGAAGTCATGAGATAGCATGTACACTGTGCAAGTGTACTTTGCTGTACAAATTTTCTTTTTTGTTTTTCTGTTGTTTTCTGGAATGCATTTGTATTTGCTTTCCAAAAATATAAACACATTGTGTTGATTTATCAGAACCCGATACTAAATGACACATTTTTCCTGTAGAAATCTATGCAATAGTCTTGTTTAGTATTAGCATTGTACTGAAGTGCAGTTTTGTATTCTGTATATGTCATTTGACTTTTTATGTGCCTCCAAAAATAAAGGCATTTGAAATATATTTCAAGCTATGCCCTGGTTATTAGTTATTTTAAGTTTGTTCAGTAAATCATGCTTTAATGTGATTTAAGATTAAAACTGATCTCCAACAAAAGCTCTTAAAGTTGTGTTTTGTTTGAAGTCATTTTATATAAAACCTAATTAGCTACAAATAAACCAATCACAAAAAAAATATTCATCAACAGAAAATTTTCATTATCATTGCATGCCATATTTTTCATGCATCAAATACAGAAACGTAATATTAACTCGCAACAGTATAACAACTTAAAAAGGTGGTAGAAATTGATTATATGAAAATATCATTTTAGCTCTAATAAACTCCAGCTTCTGAACAACTAACCTGCATCTAAACCAAGCCTAGACATCTGATACAGTCAAGATGGACGTGAAGGATATTTTGATAAGATATGATGCTCAGTCCAACTGCAGCCAAAGGATGTTGAGGGCCATGTTTCAAAACATCAAACAGGACTGAAAGCGGAGCAATTGTAAGCGTGCACTTATAATAATTGAAACGCTGACATGAAACTTTAATAGTGGATTGCTGTTTTATAAGAGCGTTTCAGTTACAGAAGAGTGTGAACCTCCATTATTACTAATTACTTTGAACATGTTGGGCAGATCATACCAAAAAAAAAAAAAAAAAAAAACGCTCAAATTTTTAGAAAAAATGACGTTGGTATCAAGTACATGTGTGCTTTTCAGAAATGAATTGAAAATTAAATTCTGGTCCAGTAACAGAAATTTGTTGAACTGAGGTAGCAAACAGGATAAATTGAAATTTCAGAAACTTGAATCTTGAATGGAAGTGGTATTAAAATTAATTTTGCAACTTAAATTCATTCACATAACATGCAATGTATGCAAAGACATACACTACCATTCAAAGTCTCTTATGCTCACTTAGTCTGCTTTTATTAGATAAAAAATACTGAAAAAACTAATATTATGATAATATTACCATTTAAAATAACTTTTCATATTATCAATGTTGACAATAGTTGTGCTGCTATAATATTTCTGGGTAAACCATAAGGATGATGAATAAAAAGTTCAAATGAACAGCAGTTATTTAAAGTAGAAATTGTGTTGCTTTCTAAATGTATTTACTGTCACTTTTGATTAATTGAATGCAAATGAAATTAATAATGAAATTATTAATTTCTTTAAAAAAAAGTTTAAGCCATTAACTCTGAAGGATTTATAGTTTTGTTTGTTGTTGTTGTTGTTTATATTTATGCATTGACTGTTGATTTTTTTTTAAAATTGCGAATCAGGAAATTTTAATTTAAATTTAAATTTAACTTCCTGTGGCGTGTGGCCAGTTCAGTTCTATTCGGTTTCTAATTAAATGTCACCCACATTTTAGCAGGCCACTTGTGTAATAGTGTGCTGATTACCTAGTGTGCGTTGTTTTGTAAATACCAATCCATCCTTCAATCCTGGCCTCCTTCTCTGATGTTACCGTTGCTAATCACTGCTGCCCTGAATTAGGGCTGAAATTGAGTTTCGGCACAGTGCTGATAGACATAGATATGGGTGTTACCACATCTCTGTGACATAACGCTCTCCTAATTTGCGCAGCGATGACAGAAATCCACTAAAAAGGTAGATCAGTTGCATGCACTGAAGCCCTTATCGCATTTAATAACTGGTCGACACAGGTCAGATTATGATAAACACACTGATATGGCAAGTTCTTGGCTTTTCAGTCATGTTTGTGATCATGGTAGACCTGCCAGTTCCCAGGTACGGTCTCAATAGTCTGAACTGGCACGAAAAGGCCCAGAGCCCAACGGGAACCGAAAACATCAGTCAGGTTGGCGCGCCAGGTCCCGCGACTCTCTGACAGCTGCCCTTTCTGCAGCTCACACCAGGTCTGCCCTCGGGCTACTAGTAGAAGCTGCTGACAGCAGAAACCGGCGCTCACTAGTCCGATACCCAGCCAGACGTACAGCATTATAACCAGAAAGAACTGGAGACCTGAAATCAAACCTGAGGGAAGAAAAAGAAAGAATGCTGTTCTCAAGGATATTTGGAGCAGGAAAACCTCAAGAAAGAGTGCATTAAACTTACCAAGGAAGAAGTAACCCGTCGAGAGCGGTAGAAGAGTGAGGAACGTCAGAGGGTTCTCAAAGGAAATGGAATATTCCATTGTAAGATACGCCACCCCGATTACCAAAGAATACAGACAACAGCAGGATGTATAGATGCTGAACATAATAAAATAGCGCATGTTCCTATTCCCAATGCAGTTTCCTGTGAAAAAGCAATGGTGGTCCCGTTTTAGAATCACTTTCTTACACACTTTACAGAAGTGGCGTCCATTCAGGAGGTAGTGGGCGTCAATTTGGTCCGGGCAGTCAGGTGAACAGACTGGAATAACTGTCTCGTTGGCACTCTCAGATGGGTACCATATAGTCATAGTGTAATTACCCAGCGCGTTCCCCATTAGGAATAGAAAGACGGCTATGTGGACCAGCATTGTTGGATTTAGCGCCACATCTGGACTTTGGAAAACAGTGGGCATGAAGAGGAGGAAGTGGAGGGCGAATGTGACCACGGTTGCAGTGTAGAAGTATGCAGGTGCAATCGTGTTGAGTAGACTGAGTTTTACCATCCTGAGCAACATGCCTGTATTAGATATAAAAGAATGTCTTAATAACTCAGAAAATTAATTTAGCTGAAGATGATAAAATCATACATTTCTTCATTACCTTTTATAGCAGTTCATCCGTATGAAAATGAACACTACTTGAATGAAAACGATGAAAGAAAGTTATATGTTACTGACATACTGTAAACTTACTTTATACTTCTTAAAAATAAAGGTGCTTTATTCACAGAAATGCCATAGAAGAACCATTTTTGTTTCCACAAAGAACCATTTAGTCAAAGGTTCTTTAAAGAACCATCTCTTTCTTACCTTTTTATAATCTGAAGAAGCCACAAAGAACATTTTGTGAAACAGAAAGGTTCTTCAGATGTTAAAGGTTCTTTATGGAATCATTCAGACAAAAAAGGTTCTTCTATGACATCATGAAGCACCTTTATTTTTAAGAGTGGATGCTGTAACGATTTTCACAGGTTGTCGATAAAGAATTTTACTCGGCCAACAAGTATCAAGCAAGTTTAAACAAAATGAATTGGAATGCTGGCTTCCTTGTTTTGGAAATATCTGGAAATAATAATTTTTGAAATTTTCTGGGTAAATAAGGCAAGGTGTGAAATGTGTATTCCAGTAGCTTAGCCATACAAAATTTTAAATATAATGTGTATTTCAAACATGTTTCCCAAATACTCCCCCGTCTTCCATTGGTCGGCAAAACAGATAACCCCGCCCCCAAGTCACACCATTGGTTGAGTCGATGTTGCTAAGTAGGACTAAACAGAAAATAAGCAATGTTGGAAGCTACAGTGTTTACAGTTTATATCCAGGAATAAATTAATGTCTCTAAAACCTCTCTGTACATTAAACTGTGACTGGATAAAGTAGGCTATTTTAACAGAAAAAAAAATACATGCATCAGCTTGTATACAACATATCATCAAGAAATATACACATAACCCTAAAAACCTCAATCCCTAAGATAATTTTTTATACAGAACATACCACCTTACAGAGAACAGAACTGACATCCTTTAGGATAAATTTAAATATATATACCTTGCTTTTATTAGTAACAATGACGCTAAAATGCATTGTTTTCAGACAATGGAGTGAGAAAAGATGTGATGAACCGTATGGACGCATTTAACTAAATATATCCTAAAACAATTCGCAGAGGTCTAATACATTATCAAAACTCAAATTCCAATACAAACGAACATATTACAGACATGGTTCGTGATAAATTAAGGAACTACAAAGCCTGAAGCATCATATCTGTTTGAAACAGAAGCCTGATGAGGATACAGGATGAAGATGGTTATTACCTGACGCCGGCTAGATTAGAAGAACCGCTGTATCCTCACAGGAGCGCATCCCTCACTCACTGTGCTAGGAGATAAACCACATATAATTCATTCAGAAAAAGCAAATCAGTTATAATTTCGTAATACTGAGCGCATCTGTTCGCGATGTGTCTCAGTAGTTTAGCACCGCCTGTTGGTGTGGATACAGCATCCATCAGCTTCACTAGAAAAACAGTCAAACCTATATAGCTACAATTGTTATATGGACATGTGTATGTGTTTATTCATTATTTTGTATTGCTATGTGAGTTTATATACATATTTTATATACGTATACCGCTGAATAACACTGTTTTCCACACAATGTGCACGTTGACTTATTAATATGGACGGACGGCACGCACTTACAACGTTCACCAGCAGACGGCAGTGCAAATCAACGCTTATTTTATCAGGTACGTTTATTTAATTATTTCCGCAGCGTTTGATGCATATAAAATCATGCCTTAAGACATAATTAGCATTTTAAGATGTGGGTCATGCCAACAAGCTCATGTCTGTGATACGCAGGAACACAAAGTCAAAACTTTTTCGTTTTCGTCTTTGTTGATGGCTTGTCACTTTACACACGGTCCCTAAGCGGATGGGCGCTCCCCGTGTGAGCTGGTGCTGATGCAGACAGACAGAAGCATCTAACCGGACATAAACCACAGGAGGTGTTTGAAAGGTAAGACGCACTATTGTCATATTCACCCTCGCTTCTGATCAGCTGTTCTCAATTATATGGCACGAGAAAGGGTTGAACAAACGACTCAATGATTCATTCCGAACTTCAACGGCTTTTAAAAGTGGGCGTTTTGATATAACAGTTACAGACATTGGGTTTAAAACGCTATTGCTGCAGAGACCTAGGCTATGCTTGGGTGCTAAACACAGAGGAGGGGTGATACTTAAATAATTGAACTCCTCGAGGTGTCTGGAAATACTATGGGCATATTGATGGCATAAGAATGCTTTGCTTCGGCTTGTTTGTTTACCGTCTCACATACAACATCTCCAGGAGCCCCGCTGTTTTATTGTGCCAGGGGAGTGCGCACGTTGTGCGTTCATTGTGATTGTGAGATCCTAATGTTATCTTTTTTTAAAGTTATGGTTGCTCTGCTGTTGCTGCTGATAATGGCTGTATTAGTTCTCACATGCTAACAGCTGGGAGTTTAATGTCTGAATAATATATTGAATGGGGATCAAGTCAAAGCTGCGCGTTACAAATCAGAGGATGGGGGCGGATAGATTTCTCCACGCTGTTGCCAAGAAGCTGTGATGATGCTAAAGCAGATAATCATAATAACTTTCCCATTTAGAAATGTAGTCTCTAATCATCCCTTTGAGAATCAGACGTTACTTTAACAGGTAGAGAGTGAAACTCACAATCCTGCCAGGGACATGTGCAGGTTATATCAACATAAAAAAATAAATAAAATAAGCCTATTTCATGATTTCATACCAATTAAGCATGCTCCTCCATTCAGATGATCATAATGCTAAATAATGAAATTTTAAAAAATAATAATATTTTATATGATTTGAATTTATTTGTATATGATATATAAGTGCAGAGATGTATTTAATATAATGGCTATTATATTAAATATAATGATTTTACTTAAATATTTCATTAGAGGTGATTGTGTTTGTGAACGTGATTTATTTAGACATAATGGTGGTATATTGTTTTGTACCTCCTTTAATTTATACAAAAAAGTGATGCAGTAACAATAGCACTTCATTATAGTCATGAAAACCTAATGAGAGTAATCACTGTCATTAAAGGGAATTTGTTTAAAAAATACCTTAATAAAATGTCCAAATGCAGTATAGACCATCCAAAAGTTTGGGGTGCTTAATAGTTATGAAAGTGATTTTACAATGCACAACATCTTTTGATGTTTCTAATAATCTTCATTTACTACAGCATTTATTTATTTATTTGTTTGTTTGTTTGTTATTATGGATTTTTGAAATTGACATTTTGTTCATTTCAACTCCAACTGTGCAACCATAAAGAATTCATGGATGAATAATAACATATTGTAACATTGTGTTATCAAGAGGTTTTTCAGTACCCAGCATGCTTTGCGTGAGCCTAAAGGGGATGAATAAGAGTAGACAGCTGAGTGTTATTTTATGTGTTTTTGAGCAATATGAGTGAGAGAAATGTGTGACTGCTTAATGTTCCGTTATGCTGCCATTTAGAAAGGATTCTGTTTTTTTAGGATTTTTAGAGTTTGCTATTGTGGTGAATATTGAAGTTTGTGCTCTGTTCAGAGTGGGCTAATGTATGCTAACACTGGCTTTTCTTAGTAAACTTCAATACAACAAGGTCTCCTCTGCCTTGTACCACCCACCTGCATCCTTGGCTACAGTATCTGCTAATCTAACAGGACAAACCAGTATAATCATGCTTTTCACTAGTAACTAAGACAAATAAGTTGGTTGACCAAGGTGTTCCTTCTGCTAATGAAACAGTAGGCTGCCGCTGATTAAGCCAGTCAGCTAATTTGATTTTTCGGCTTTATTCCATGCGCTAACCAGGTGTGACACAGCAGTCTTCAGTGCAAATCAGATCTTTTATCAGATCAATTTTTGCACCACGACAACAACAGGACGTCTGTCCCATTCCAGATTTAAAAAATGAAGCAATAAAAAGGCAGATAAGGAAAAAGGTGGAAACCAACCAGAATCCAAAACACAGCAAACACTGGCAAACAACTATGCTAGTATTGATTACCTTTAAAATAGCAAAGCATCACCAGTTATAATTTTTTTTTTTTTTTACTCCAACAAGCTAAAATAAGATTCTAAGCCTCTGTGGCATTTGCAAGACTCGTTGCACTTTCAAAAAGAAGTAATCTGTAAATCAATTGTTCTCCCACCGAGTGATAAATGCCTGACATTTGTGGTCTTCATCAATGGCCAGTGTCCATCTGACTATTAAGGATAAGACACAGTTATGGCACCAGTCACCAGTCAGATTTTCCATCTGCTTTACATATAAATGGAACATGTTTGAATGATATTCAGCGATGCATGATTACCAAACTGACTGTATAAAGCAATTAATAGTATATGAAATGTCAATGTACTTGTGACAGAATGTTGGTTGAAGCTCATAATTGGATCATGAATAAATCATCAGAATGAACACCTGCTCTTGGCTGATGTCTCTTTCGGCTCCTAGTCCTTACTATTCTCATTAAAGGAGAAATGTTAATGGCACCTTGCTGGAATTGGTTTTTGCGTTGCCAGTGCATCAGAGGGGTGAAAACTTTTGGCTTTTTTGGTCTCCTTTCTGTGTTTGTTTTCACGATACATTTGATGTTTGTTTGGTTTCTAGTTTATCAACAAATACTACACATTTTTTTAAATGTTCATATTAATATACTATTTAATTAAACCAAGTCTATTAAAGTCTCATCAAATTAATGTTTTTCAACATTTTTTTTCATTGCTTGAATGCAATGTAACAGCTATAAATACAGTATTAAAAAGCTTTTATTCTTTGTACAGCACAAATAGCATGAAGGTTGCAAACACAGATGCATCTTTAATTTAATCAAGTGCTGACTAAAATATCTCACTCATAGATCATCATTTCAAGTTCATTTCAATTCAGACGTGACTGAAAGATGCGTTGCCCAAGTGGATCAGTTCGTAAAGTGATAGTTCACCACAAAATTTAAATGATGTATGGCTTGCCGAACCCATATGACTCTTAATATCTGTGATATATTATAATAATATTATGATAATTTAGAAAATAATTCTGTACAATGGCAGACCTCGAAATAAAGCACCAAAGGTGTCACCAAAAAAGTGCATGCAAGCTTGCTGAACATTTTCCAAGCGCAAAAAACAACCCAATAATTAGGTGGCAGAAATGCGGCATTCTTCTTTTCTTCTTTTTCTGCCATTTTTAACGTTGGTTAGAAAAACCAACACAAAAATATGTATTTCTGCTAAGCTTGCATAACATAAAAACAGTAATTTTAAAATAATATGTTTATGATGGTAGTGAAGTTAGAATGCATTAATATAGTTTAGAATGGAAAGTCTGATTGCAATCTCTATTTCATAAGCTTCAGAAGTAAATTAGAGCAAACTGTAATAGCAATCTATAAAACATCATAAACCAACTAACTATAACACTCTAAAAGACAAAAAAATAGCTCAGTAACATCTATAATGTGTTTATAAATTAGTAAATGCATTTACTACCATGATTTAGCGTCTTACTAATGGTCTAAACAGCACAGCACAACCGTCTCCAATTCTGGACTTCATTCCACATCAGTGACAAATATGAATCATAAGCATATTTACCTCATTAATACAATGTGAGGGAAGAGGCAGATCTGAGTAGATGTTCACAAATGAATACCTCACCGAAAACAGCTGCAAAACCATTCATTTAGCCTGCAGGTGTGACTACATCATGAGAGGCTTTAAACAACCTTATTTTAGTTCATAATGTGCATTCCCAGCGTTTGTAGACATGCTGCTTAGTCATTTTCCGAAACTGCTGCTTTCTCTCCAGCGGTTTGGTGATCAAAAGCTTGTAATACATTCCTGAGAACACACAACAAATAATCCTCAGTAAAATGTGTATTTGGCATCTCTACGCAGCACAGGCATGAATATTTGATGGTGCACTTGGCTGAGATTGAAAGTTGATACATCCCGCTGCAGTACACCAAGAGCCACAGATGCTGGAGCGTGAGCTATAGAAAGTTCGCATAGGTAGTGGTTGGATATGATTAGATGGAGCTGTTCGTCTTCCGTAGATTCCCCATTGCGTCATGACGTCCAACAGCTGGCATGTAGACAGTTTCTGGTCTTGTTTGTCAGTACTTTGTCATCATCTGCGAGATTTGTTTTGTAAGGACCACATACGGGTTTGTTTCTAATATTATCTTTGGTGCAATATTGTCTCGTTCATACACCCACACACATACACAAAAAGATTGAGGCTGGCACCTGAGGCCTTCACACAGTACGACGGTGTGTGCGTAAGTAAGAAATAGTGGCGTCCTTGGTATCAGACAGAGGTTAGGATATCTGACTGAGATATATGAATGACCAGCGTCTGGGCTAGTTAACATACCTCAGAGGGTTGCTCAGTAAAGCTGCAGGTGTAAAAATAAATACGAAATAAATAATGGTTCAAATAATGGTTCTGAAACCATTGATGAAGCCATTAAGGAAGCCAGGCAGTTCTTTTCCCTCCTTGGACCAAATGCTCTTTTTGCCTGGATTTATAGGTGAAAACAAACCACAGGGGCTGATTTGTTTGTAGCTTATGGCAGTGGTGTCCAATCCTGCTCATGGAGGGCCAATGTCCTGCTGAGCTTGGTCAAAGACTTTAGAAACACAGAGATGATGCACTCCTACTACTTATGAATGGGAGAAAGTGCAGCATGCAATATGGCATATTAGTCCCGTCTTCTGAATAAAAGAGCCAATCGATAATTGGTAAAGATGGCACATGCTGTACATGGTCTAGCCTGATAGAAAAACAAGTTTTTTTATGATATTTGAGCATAAGAAACAACAATTATGAGACAGTCGTTGAGATTTCATTGGTGATTTCAAAAATTAAATTTAATCATAAGCTTGGTAAATAGCTTTTGAGAATTGAATGTTTCCCTGTTCAAAGAGATATGAGATATACTTGCATGACTGAAATAGATGCCCAAGAGGCATTTCAAAGATGGCTGTTGAGCGAAATGACTTGCCCTAAAGGGACTTTGGTTTTTGTAGAAATTTGTTTCCACCACTGAATAGAAATTTTAAAAAAGCCCATTGCAACTTTTTATCTCACAATTCTCACGTTTTTTTATTGAATTTGAATTTTTGGAATTTAGGATTGAATTGTATTGTGAGATATAAAGTCGCAATTGCGTGTTATAAAGTCAAAATTGTGAGATTTTAAACTTTATAAAAGTTTATATCTTGTAATTCTGACTTTGTAACACACAATTGCGAGTTTCTGTATACAGTTAGAATTGTGAAATATAAGCGGAACTGGACTTGCAATTGTGAGTTTATACAACCCGACCTCATGGCAATTCGTACATATTTTATGAGTTGGCTAATTCGTATAAATTCGTATGACCTCACTCGTACAAATTCATATGATTTGTGAAAAATCATATGTATCTTATGAGGTGTCAAATTTGCACAAAGGACCGCCCCTAACCCTGCCCCTAAACTTGCCCCTCAGAGTAATCGTACAAAACGAGTGAGGTTGTACGAGTTCGTACAAATTAGCCACCTCATAAAATATGTACAAATTGGTCGTGAGATAGTGTTGGTTTATATTTTGCAATTCTGACTTTAATATTCACAAATGTGAATTTATATAACCCAATTTTGAGAAAAGTCAGAATGGTGAGCTTATCATGCAATTCTGAGAAGAAGAAAAAGGCAGAATTGTGAGACAAAGTCCCAATAACTTTTCTAATTTTTAATGTACTGGCGAAAATGGACTTCCATAGGTTTCGCTCCAACCAGCTTCAAAACACTTACTTGGAAGTCTGAGGACCTTGATTAGCTGGTTCAGGTGTGTTTTATTGAGGCTGGAGCTAAACTCTGAACAGTGGACCTCCAGAAGCAGGTTTGGACACCCCTGGCCTATGGCATTATGGGGTAAAATCCATCCCTTTAAGAAAAATGTGCAGTCATTTTTGACCATTAGCAGGACATAATCATATAAGTATACATGTAGATCTTTAGAGAAATTACACAGCTACTTAACAAATAAATAAACGGATACTGATCTGAGTTACTGAAAATATTGATTTTGAAAAGAAAAAAACAGCCAATGTGAAAAGAAAGAAAGCACAGAGTAAAGGCCCCTTCACAACAAGAAAGAAAACTTTATAACATCAACACCAATGCACGATTGTAAGTGATGCAGTTATGTCGTCTTTTGTTTTAAATGCTTAAGCTTTCTAAAGTCGGGGGAATTCTGATTGTATGTCAATGTTTTTATCGTTCATCAGAAGGAAACAAATAATTCCCAAAGTGATTCCAATGAAAAAGAAAAAAAAGACAGTATTTTCAAACTGGTTTCCAGAACACTCAAACAGATAGCCATGCTACCTAATCAACCTATGAATGGCTTACATATAGTTGTTCAAATTAGGCTGGGTTAGAAGAAAGTATTGCATCATCATCAAAAAAAAAAAAAAAAAATGGCATCCTTTAACTTTAATATTGGCTTGGCTGATGCAGCTTGTGTGTGTGTGTGTGTGTGTGTGTGTGTGTGTGTGTGTGTGTGTGTGTGTGTGTGAAAGAGTGAGTGATAAGCCAGATTGCTGCCTTGATGTCACATTACTGCATTTATGACTCACATCCTTTCTGTCAAGAATAGATCTTAATAGAACATAAAGAACATACTGAAATAATCACCACTGCACAGTTTATGCAATAAGCAGAGGTGTAAAATACTTGAGTAATTTTACTTGATTATTTTGCTTAAGTATTATTTTGGGGGATTTGTACTTTATTCAAGTACAATTTAAACTGACTACTTGTACTTTTACTTGATTACATTTCTGAAGAAAAAACAGTACTTTTTACTCCTTACAATTTTATTTCATCTTGAAAAGTACATTACATTTTTATTTTATTGGTTTCATGCATCAAGCACACACATTTCTACTTCACTTATGACTTTCATCAGTTAAATGTCTGGTTTCAAAAGTTCACCATCAAATCTGAGGAAACATATTGAGGTAGCAAAGTTGCTTTTTCCCAAAAAATGTTTATTCATTATTTGTTCTGTTTTGATAGAGCCATTAGCTGTGTAATATATTAGCTGAATGTGCAAGATTGAGTGCAAATAAATCAGTGATGAGAATTTAAATATAATTAATATTTTTGTGGAAATATTTTTCAATTAATTAAAAATCTCCAAAAGCGTTTAAATAAACATTGTTTGTTAAATTAATTGTAATTCATGTTTAGTGATGTTCTCACCAGGTAGTGGATAAGTTGTATTTATAATATGTCATTATATGACACATTGAGTAGGAATTAGGACTGTCAATGATTTTTTTTAAAAATCTTAATAATTACATGATTTGCTCATTAATTAATCTAATTAGTCACAAATAATCATTTATCAATATTTGCTGAAAAAAAGCTCTAAAAGCCCCAAATAAATAATTAAAAGTTGAATTATCCTTTTAGACAGTGACGTTGAATAGACAACACAAAAAGTGGCCTTTCAAAACGTCAATGTTGTATGTTTTAATTCTATTCCTCTCCTTATTAATTCAACACATTCTTGAATTGTGTGTGGAATATATTTCTGGCCTCTGCATCACATCTTGCTCTTTAAAGGGATAGTTCACGCAAAAAGGAAAATGGGGGTTGCGTGCGTTACTATCATAGTCACTTTGTGTAGTTTTTGAAGTGTCATTTTTGCATGTCCCATACACGTGATTTTTTTTCTAAAACTCTTAGTTTGTTCATCTGATAAATGAAAGTCATATGGGATGGAATGAGGGTGGAAAGGATGGAGTTTCGTTTTAATCCCTTTCCCTGTATTTTTTTTCCCTGTGTTCTGCTGTGCTGCATTTTAATTGTTGTTGTTGCACTATATATACGTGTTTGACCTGTGCCATTGCAATTCGTTTCGTTTTCTCCATTTAACCAAACTTCGGAATGTCTGTCAGAAAAGAAAGTACTTCTACTTTTTTAATGCTTGAGTACAATTTAAAGTTGTACTTTTTTACTTTTACTCAAGTATGTTTTCGGCCAGATACTTGTACTTTTAATTGAGTAAAATTTTCACTGATTATCTGTACTTTCACTTGAGTAAAATTTTTGAGTACTTTTTACACCTCTGGCAATAAGACAATCTATATAAATGTGCATCACTCAAAAAGATAATAGCATGGTTTGCTTAGGCAAGCATCAGTTACTCAGGGCCATTTTGGCACCCCAAGTGAAATCCTTGTATATCATTATTTTTCAGATGTGTCAGTCATTAAAAAATATATACCCTACATTAAAGATTTGTATTTCTGATCACCATCTTTCTGACATTGCAAAAAAAAAAAATAAATCAATATTTTTTATGCTGTTATTCAGCCGCTTTTAAGAAGGGAGAAAGCAAGGAACAGGTGGGACCAATCAATTAACAAATCAGAATTATCATAAATACGAGTTTCCTAGTCAGAAATTGGACATGAACGGCCACTCACATTTGCAATTATAGCCAAGTTTCCATCCAGTTTTTGCACTTTTTTGTTATCGACAAAGAGAATATGCGTAAAAAAAAACTTTGGGAAATTTTCTGTCTACAGCCTGTTTCCATCCAACTGGCCTTTTACCGATAAAATGGTGTGTGTGATGACGTCATCCCTAAAAAAAAAGACTAATTGTCGCATAAGTTTTGGTGTATCGCAAAAAAAAATTGCCTTGAGCTGTTTCCATACAGAATTTCACCTATTGCGTAAATTATATAGGCTAGTAGCCTGTTCTTCATCCATTTCAAACAAAACTTTATTATATAGCCTATTATTAAATTGTATAGGCCTGCATAAAATTATTTTTAACAAGTGTCATGAGTTTTTTTTTTTTTTTTTTGTACTTTGTTATTGTCACGCTTGCTACTATGGCATGGAGCAAGGAACGAGGAGAACTCAGGAGAAATACAATCCACAGTCTTTTAGTAATCCAAACAGGGATAACACAGGGGAGACAGGAACAGACACATAGCACACAATTGACGTTAGACACCGGACGCTGGCCACGGGAAAACACAGTGCTAAAATACTAGAACTAAACTAGGAAAATTAATCAAACACAAGTGGAACTACTGGAACTGAATGGGAACAGGAACAGGAAGAACCAAGCGTGTCCCGCGCCGTAACAGTTCCACCGGGGAGGGGGGGGGGGGCGCCCTGGAGGCTGGTGCAGGACGGAGACAAGGAAGGCCTCCAGGGCGGAGCAGGGAGCTCAGGGAGCCATGGCAGAGCAGGGAGCCAGGGAGACGACATGAGGAACTAGGGCAGACCAGACGGAGATAGGAGGGACTTGGAGCAGGAGGAGGAGGAGCCCGAGGCAGAGACAGAGAGCTGATGAGCCCAGGTGACGGGGAGGTTCTGGAGGGCCGAGGTGGAACAGATGGTGCCGGAGGCGGAGGTGGGGATCCAGCAGGCCGCGGTGGAGCCGGAGCTAGAGGTCTGCGTGGGACCATTTTTTTTAGTCCCGCTCCCACATGTTTATATCCCACACCCACCCGCTCCTGCTATATATTCACTCTTTGTTCACCCGCTGTCCGTTTAGAATAAATTTCTTCCCGACCCAACCGTTCCCGCTAAATTTAGATTCCGTTTCCAGAATCTCACATTTAAATTTCCGCTAGGCTACTGAAAGAAAAAGAGATAGGCTAACAAATAAAAGTGTAGTCTGCACAAAATTGTATTTGTTATTTTATTCGAGTTAAGAGTCTTGAATTTATTGACAGCAAAATGTTAAATGAACAATGTGTCTTAAGACACAAAATTCGTTTATCATTTTGCTGCCAACACAGTAGGTAAAAATGTGTCACAGAAAAAATAAAAATGTTGTACAAAAAATTTTTATTTATTATTTTTATTCGTCTTGTCAGGATATAATTTGTTTAACATTTACAACACAATAGGAAAAAGTGTCGCAGAGAAAAAAAAAAGATAGGTTGTACAAAAATAGTCTGTTTGCTATTTTTATTCGTCTTGTCAAAATACTAAATTTGTTTAACATTTTGCTGTTAACACAGTAGGAAAAGTGTCGCAGAGAAAAATAAATAAATAAATACGACATCTGTAATTTAAAATTATAGTCTAAGCAAAATATAAATAAAACTGAGTTGAACATCCTTCAAGGACAGCGCATCCACACTTTGCTCCATCCTTATTCTGCTCTGTCACTCATCGACAACCTGCCTGTTCCGTTTCAGAGCCGTATAGGCCTATTTACCACTGGTACAGCCTGCTCTGAGCATCGCCACGCACATGTTGCGCACAGACCTCGCAAATAAAATGCGTGACGCAGAAAGCACTAGTTCATGCGTGCAGCGCACATAACAGTCCTGAGTGCAGGCTGTACCGGTGGTCAATAAGAATAAAGCGCAGATATGCTGCTCTGAAAGGACATCGAGAACGGGATATTGTTAGACCACCCGTTCCCTTTCAGATTACACCAGAGTTACCGACCGCTACCGCGTTTTATTCGGGAATTTAATCCCGCAGCGCAAGAAATCTGGTTGGGAGCCGCGGGAATGCAGACCTCTAGCCGGAGCGACAGAGGACCAAGGTGGAGCCGAAGGGAAGGAGGACCCTGACGGAGCCGGAGGGACAGAGGGATGAGGTGCAGCAGGAGGAGTGGAGTCCTAAGGCAAAGGATGGTCGATGACAGGCCAAGGTGGAGCCGGAGGGACGAGGGAGCTCAGCGGAGTCAGTGGATTGATGGACTACGGCGGAGAGGAGGGAGCTAGGAGCCATGGTGAAGCTGACGGGTCGACGGGCCAAGGTGGAGTCCAAGGTTTAGAGGCTGGAGGCGGAGGCAAGGGATTCTCCAGCCACGGTGTCAATGGAGTATGGCAGACCCGTGGAGCTCGTACCATAGAGATGGTGGGCTGAGGGCGATCAGAGGGGCTCCCAGACGACAGCGGAGGTGGAGGAGGAGGCAGGAGGAGGCGGGAGTGGGGGGGAGGGAGGGCATTTGTGAGCCTCCGGGCTCTCAGGGCTGACATTGGGCACAGAAACCCTCTCTTGACAGGACTTAGGAACAGAGTCTCTCTTTGAGCAGGACGTGGAAACAGAAGCCCTCTCTGGGCTGGATGGGGGACAGGAGCCTTTTCTGGGCTAAACTCAGGAATGGGAGCCCTCTCTGGGCTGGACGGGGGGACAGGAGCCCTCTCTGGGCTAAAATCAGGAACGGGAGCCCTCTCTGGTCCAAACTCAGGAACGGGAACCCCCTCTGGGCTGGACATGGAAACTGACAAAGGAGGGAGGAGAGGGGGCAGGTCGGTGTACCAGTCAATTAGGTCTCCTTCCGCTTTCCCTTTTCCCAGATCCATAGACTGCTCACCTTCAGCCATGTTGCAGTGGGCGGAGCTCCTCTCCGCAATCTCACTCTCCTCGGCTCTCTCCCTGGTGGCGGGCGTGGTTGCCGGCTCTCGCACCTGGTGTGATGGGAAACACAGCTCTGGCTCCCCAGCGATCCTCAGCTCTGTCTCTCCGTGCACCGATGGCTCGTCGGTCGCGGTGGGCTCTGGCATAGGCTCCGCACAGCGGGGAGATGGTGGGCTGGGCTCTGGGTCTGGAGTGGTACTGGTGAGATCCTCCTCGGAACAGACGGTGAGCAGAGATCCGTTTCTCGCCAGTATCCACTCCACGAAGGCGGCGAAATCCACTCGAGGACCATCTTCGGACGACGGCGCTCTCCATGCAGCGTTCAAACTGGTGTCATAGACTGAGCAGAGTGTCAGCCGGGTAGCTGGTGAGATGAGCGATGGCCAGAAACAGTCTGGTATGGCCCTCGAGCGATCTCTCCCCCTGCTCCAGCAGGAGGAGGTATTCCGGGCGGGATAAGGGGTCCATCGGGAAAACACAATGGAAAACAAAACACTGCACAAAACAACGGAAAAAAAACGGAGGGGTACAACGCAGATAACTGTATTTGGTCCGGTATTCTGTCACGATTGCTACTATGGCGTGGAGCGAGGAACAAGGAGAACGCAAGAGAAATACAATCCACAGTCTTTTAATAATCCAAACAGGGATAACACAGGGGAGACAGGAGCAGACACGTAGCACACCACTGACGTTAGACACCAGACACTGGACGCGGGAAAACACAGGACTAAAATATTAGAACTAAACAAGGATAATTAATCAAACACAGGTGGAACTAATGGAATTGAATGGGAACTGGAACAGGAAGAACCAAATAAGGGCATGGAGAAACAAGGGGAAAAACTCAGACATGGAGCACGTGAGGAGGAAAAACAAACACAAAACAGTCTATGGATGTGACGGTTATAGACTATTTAGATACTTGATCATCCAGCAATATTCATAAACAGGTGAAGTTGTATTAGCCTATCATTATTTTTCTGATTAACCTTTATTAGGAAATGTTCATTTCTGTTATTTTATTTCTCCTAACCGACGGTCGTTAAGCCATTATTAACCGACAAAATTATGCTAAATTACAATTAAATGAAATTTGATTTGATACCTGGCTGTGACCCATTAAAAATACCTACATTTGTTTTCCCGGGATTCATTTTATACACGCAAAAAGCAACATAAACAACATGACCGTGAGGTCATGTCACGCACCTGCAGTGCTCCTGCGAACGAGAAAAACATAATAAAGCTAGGCCATATATAAAAGAAATAAATAGGCCTACAAGCAAAATATTTTTCTAAATAATATAGTAACAAAATGAAAGAAAAAAACTGTGCAACAATTAGCAGCCTAAATGCAGAATTTCGGCTCATTTTTGTGATGCACTCTCGAGAAAGTGGCATCCTGTTTGTTTCCTGTATTTTACAAAAGCACAATGTTTTGTTTTTATTGTGAATGTACACAAATAAAAGAAATATTTAGAATATTTTTGAATAATATCTTACTCTCATATGACCACAACTGAAGGAGTATTGTAGCCTAAGTTGTTTCCACTTTTATAATAAAAAAAAATCAAGTGATCGTGCCGGCACCTCACGCACGCAGTTAAGCATTAACTCGACAACGCAACATGTTCATTGTCATACAGTCAGCCGAACATATTGAAAAACCATGCTATTTTAGTTCCTCTCACTCCACAACAAAACCTTTAAATTTAACGGTAGAACAGAACTCAGAACAAAACAAGAATAAAAATATAAGAAGCTACTAAAAAGCCGGAACGAATGAATTTAAAATTTTGTACTTCGCATTCCAATATCCACGTAAAACAAAACGTGCTTGGCATAACATAAAGGGGGTATGGTGGTCATGCTGAAAGGCACGGACTACAGGCTATTTAAACTGAGCAGTACACTGTAAAAATAATGTAAACGTAGGCTAGTAAAGGAACATCAAATTAAGGTAAGTATGTTTGAGAGGTAACTCAAAACTCTTTTTCTTACCATATATAAAATAATTTTAGATACAATTTAATAATACGAGTATGATTTAATGCATTTTTTAACTACAGGGAAACAGTGGTTTGACATGAGCAACACCATGAACATGGACGCAGCTTATAGGTTAATTCTGTCATGTGACACCACATTTATTTGCGTTAAAGCCCCTTTTCTCGACAAAAAGTGTTTCCAAACAAATTTTGTGACATTTGAAGTATCGATATAGAATTTATGCGCTAAAGTTAAGCAGAAAAAGATTGTGTCTACACATGAGAAATTAAATTGATAAATGCCATTTCCATTAGCTATATTGGTAAAAATTTTGAAGTGCTAAATATTTTTTTTTGCAAAAAATCCTTGGATAGAAACCTGGCTTATGAAACTCAGAGATAGGGTAAACATACCTATTAAGCTCACGTACCCATTAAGCACACTTCCATTTTTGAGCTCAGATTTTAAAAAGAAAAAAATAATGTATTATCCTAGTTGATGTCTTAATCAATTGATGTGTTTGTTACTACATGCCTCCTGTAATTTCAAGTCAGTCAGACCATTGCACACTGATGAGATTTGTGTCTCCATGTGTTCACACTGCCTGGTGGCCATTTTGAAAGCTGTCTGAAAACTTTCACCAAAAGAGGAGCCCTTTAAATGTGCATTTTTTAGATGTTTTGGGTAAGTTTCACTACTTACTGTAAAATTAAGAGATTAATGTTCAGACTTTTGCATATTATAACCTGGAACTTTGATGTGTGAAATAATTACAGTTAGATCCAAAAGAGAGTTTTAGTAACATAGCGCAGATGCTACAGAACATCGTTAGCTGACTAGATGTATAAATTGTGTGCTACGCTAATATATTACTTCACAGGCATTACTGGCTTGTACTTTTAAATCCATAATATTATAAATTGACAGTTTATAGCTGGTCTGTGGTTTTACACTGCTGTAATTTTTAAAGATTTCATATTTTAAGGTGAGCTTAAAGGGTACACTACTATGAAAATCACACAGCTTCAGTGTGACATCAATAAGAAAATTATAATTACATAGATATTGTTAATGATAGTTGTTCATATTAAAATATGTATGAACTTAATACATGACCTAGATCATTTATTTTGCAAAATCTTGTCATTTTAATAAATATTACATGAAATGTGTTAAAAATTGTGGCTGCTCCCATTAAGCTCAGTGTGCTCTCTTTAAGCTCTTCCACATTGAACATCTATGTAAATACTTCATAAACAGACTTTAAATATTAACTGACGGTTGTCACTTTAAGTTAAACTTTATAAAATGATTAATAGCTTATTTTAACAGCTTTAAGATATCAAAATCTAGACGTAACTATAGTTTATGCCCAAAGAGGCATATCATCCATTCAAAGAAGGAGCCATTAGAAACCTGTCACATCTGTCCAGGAAAAAAAACAACTAAAGGCTGGAATACACTATACAACTTCTAAAATCTGAACAGATTTTTAAAACACCCGGCATCATACACGTACTGACTTTGTAAATAGTCACAAAGGCAAACTGGCCATCATACACTAAACGACTGAAGATCACACACACTAGCAGACTTTAAATTCCTTCCGATCACAACAAACTCACACAGAAATGTGTGCGTTGTTGCTAGGAGACGCAAGACAAATGAAAACAATATGAGTTCTAAAATCGGCTAAAAATATCAAACATGTTTGATCTCCTCCGACTGGATGGAATCAAAAGCTGTGTCCGAAATCGCTCACTCGTTCACTCATTCACTAATCCCTATATAGTGTATGGCAGTTGAGTGGACTATATCAGAAGGAGTGAACGAAATGAAGTGAACGGATTCAGACGGTGACGTGTACACTGCGCGTGAGACTGTTGCAAAAACATCTTCCTCACATTATGTACTTTTATATTTTATAAAATAATATTAATAGCAATAACATTTAAAATGACTTTATATTGTAATCAGCTTGGTTTCATTGATGGTATATCATTAATTTGTCTTGTAAGTACGTTCATAATCATTAAATACTATTAAAATACTGTCAACAAAAATAAACTCACATTAACACGTTCATAATTTTATGTATTTATTGTTTGTAGTATCTTGAAACTCTCCCGAGCAGCGTTTTTGCTCACAGATAAGATGACAATGGCCGTAGAGCGCCCTCAGGCGACCATTAATTTGACATCAGAATGAATACGCCACCAACGAACATTTTTAAAAATCAACTAAATTATCATCATTTTTGTAAATTAAATGGAATCGCTCATTCAAACTCGCTCGCTCCTGCTCTCTCTTCCAGCTCGTTGGTTCTCCGCATTGGATTGTGGGAAATAGTGCTTCAGCGAGTGTACATCGGTTGTACACTCAAAATCAGAATGCATTGTGGGTAAAAAGTAGTGAACGAATGTAGGGAATGAAGTCGTTCACTCAGAATTCGGACAGCACTACAAAATGGCTGACACCCGATATAGTGGATAGGGAGCGGTTTCGGACACAGCTAAAGTCTGAAGCTAAAAAAATCTGCTAAATGCTCTGTGACCATCATACACTATGGGATTTTCTATGGAATTAGTCAACTCAAATCTGACTGGCTCTGACATTTGGCAACTAGCATCAACTTCTCCAGACTGTGAATTGGTGGAAAATCGGGGCAAAAATCCAGGCTCAAGAGACTATAGATAAGTTGATTTCCGTTTAATAAGAGGCTTCATAATGAGGCTACTTTCTGTGTTCATGACACTTCACTATGAATATATAACTGATTAAATTGAATGCCTTGTTGCTTGATTTTAGTGTTCTGTTTTTTTGTGATTGACTTTATACCTTCAAATAAAACATTTTTCAATTATTCTTTAAAAAGGTTGTTTAAAATAAACAAGAATTTTTAATAAAACATGTTGTGAGCTTAATGGGAACAGGGGTGTGCTTAAAGCACAGCCAGACTTTTTGCATTTAATGATGTATATCTTAATTGAAATGCTTTTGTCATTTAAAATAAAATGAAATATTTTTGTGTGAGAGATTAATATTTTATTTTAACATAACTTCTTGTGCTGAAACTGATAACTTGTGCACTAAAAATGTCTCAATGTAGATTTTGGTGAGCTTAATTGGTACGTTTACCCTAATTTTGACAACCACAGTTTCCGATCTGGGGTGTGTTTCCCGAAAGCATCGTTAGCTAACTATGGTTGTTAATTCCATTGAACTCTGTTGATAACGACAAAACTTGCGACCATAGTTGCTTTTGCAAAACACAGCCCTGGGTAGGCCATAAACTTGAAACAAGGTAGTGGAGAGAAACATAGCTGTAGTACTGTTGATTTTTATTTGTTTTTCCCACATCATCTACATTGCTTATTTCTACATTACGTACATTTAGATTAATCATTTGGTACAATGAACTTATTGTGTACATACATGTTTATATATTGCACTTATATTTAAAAAAAATACCTGCATGTAATTACATCTGTAATTAATTTCTGTAATTACTTTTATAATTACAATGTTGACCCATCCCTTACACCTTAACTCACCCTTAAACCTACCCTACCTCTTTATATCTATTCCAAACTGCAGAGCATATTTAAAGAGGTCATGAACTAAGAAACCAACATTCCCTTGATCTTTTGACATATAAGAGGTCATTGTACTGTAAAAACATCCTGTAAGTTTCAAAACTCAAAACTTTCTTGTTAGTCTAAAAACAGCTTATATTTTAGCCAATCTGACAAAACGACAGGTTGTGAAATGTGCCAGTTTATGATGTAATAGTGTGGATAAGCACCGCCTCCGCAGAAGAAGATCAACACCTGCTTCTACATCACTGCCTGTTTAGCCCCGCCCACCTATTATCACATATGCAGAAACTAAACGATAAAGATGCTCCCAAGACAAGAAGACACTGTGCAGTGACAAGCTGTGGAAAAACATTATTTCCTTCTGATCCCAAATAAGAGTGGATGAACTTAATTTTTAATGAAGATCCAGACCGCATAAGAAATCGGTCCTTTGTTCACTTCATTTTACCACGGATTCATTTACAAACAAGGCACAATTCGACGCGGGATTTTCAGAAAGATTTAAACTAAAAGCATTGCTGTGCCAACTATATTGGATCCGACAGTAATGTCACAACACACAAGAGTGAGTAGCTTTTTTTTATTACGTGGTCACTATTGATTGTTTGATAAGTACTGAGTATTTGTGCGTTTTTTTACCTGAATCACTGCAGTGTCCATCTGTGAAGCGTCCATCTGTCAAACTTACACAACTATTAGCCAATCATAGCAGTGGGCGTTTACTTCAGAGTCTACAATCTGCCACGTCTATTCAAACAGAGCGTTCTGATGAGGGGGGTCAAACCAGGACAGAAAATAGTCTATTACCTCTAAATTATGTTTTTTTTTTTAATGTAAAAATCTTGATAACATTATAAGTGAATCTCAGAGAACAGTACAAAATAATAAAAAAAGCAGTTCATGACCCCTTTAAAATGAACCATACCACACTTGTTTTCACATTAAACATCACAACTGTCATTTATCAGCCTTTGAAGTATTATACATTTTACAGTAATTTACATAATGGACACCTCGAATCTGTGTGATTCAAGCCTCATCTGTGTTTGATGATGTAGCAGGGCAT
>JAFVLL020034576.1:67500-73761 GCA_021397915.2 Tor tambroides
TCAGCTTTGCTTGACAGTATTCTCAAGCTTGCGGTCATCCCTGTTGCTTGTGAACCTTTTCCTACCCAATTTCTTCCTTCCAGGCAACTTTGCATTTAATATGCTTTGATACAGCACTCTGTGAACAGCCACTCCTTTCAGTAATGACCTTCTGTGACTTACCCTCTTTGTGGAGGGTGTCAACGATTGTCTTCTGGATCATTGCCAAGTCAGCAGTCTTCCCCATTATCGTGGTTTCAAAGAACAAGAGATACCTTGAATTTATATTGTAGGGATGGTCATTTAATGAAACTCAGCTATAAATATTCTAACATTTTGAGATACTGGATTTTGACTTTCATGAGCTGTAAGCTCTAATCATCAAAATTAAAACAAAAAAACTTTTGAAATGTTTTACTTCACATGTAATGAATCTACAATATATATGAAAGTTTCACTTTTTGAGATGTTACAAAAAAAATTTTTCACGATATTCTAATTTTTTAAGATGCACCTGTGTATATATATATATATATATATATATATATATATGTTTATGTGTGTAAATATATATATATATATTGGTTATATATATGTTATGTAAATATTTTATTATAAAAACATATAATGCTTCATTGTTTATTAATATTTGAAACATTTTTTTCCACAGAACCAAAGCCATGTGGCCCAAACATTTTATTAAAAATATAGAAAAAACAGTATATACACAAATATACAATCTTGAATCCTGAACATAGATGTATGGATTTTTGGATGTTAAATATTACACCCCTAAATTAAGTATTAAATTACTTCCTACTGTTTATTTTAGAAATGACTTATAAAGGTATTTGTAAAAAAAAAAAAAAATCCCCTCAAATGAAAACCACAGGAAAGCTGTTACAGCAGTAGCCTGCACATCTTTATTTGGGAAGCAAGATTACTTCCAAAGCACATCGAATGAATGCAATAAGAATGAATTCTGAAATGTGACGCTGAGACTCATTTGTATTCATGAGCCCTCAGGATCTGAGAGCTGATTTGGAGGAAATAGAAATGTAACCTACATTCAGTGACTTTGCAGTAAAAGATGTAAGCTCAACACAAACAAGAAGTACTGTGAGGATAAAAGCATGTTGAATCATGACTCACTGATCTCCCTGCTAGAGCGATCAAACTGATATTGTTTTATTAAAGATAATCGTTCGTTTCATGGGGGCATAACACTTTTATCTTTATCCTTCTGATTTGACAAGTTTCATTAAACGAGTTGATTAGAGTTCACAGTGTTATTTTTGCTGTCTCAGGTCTTGCTCCTTTTTTCATACGTACTCCAAGATCATGTGCTTGCTCAAGCAGGTAATGGGACTTCAGCTGACAAATGGTTTTACTGTGTGGACAAGCACTGCTGTTGATTCTTGTGGTTCAGAAGGCAGGGCAATCTAATATTGAATTCCAGGCCCAAAGGCTTCATATATATAAAAAGAAAAAAAGAAAAAATGATAATCTAATATTTTGTAGTGGATCGCATATCGTCATGGCACTGGTGTTTGCGATTTTCTGTACCACCCTTTGGGGAAAACTCTCAACAAATTTACTGAGAAAAGATCAAGAGGTCAAAACAATTTATATTAATGTGTTCAAAATGTCCACCACAGACGAAAATATCATCATATGATTCTGGCTGCATGGTGTTGAGATAAACATATTTTTAGTTGTTCGTTCAGTAGTTGACAGACATTTGTGGACATGAGCAAAATAAAATATTTTCTTAAATTCAAACTCAATCTAAAAAAAACAACTCTCTGAAGTATTTATTTTTTTTAAAAATAAATAAATAAAATAAATTTAATATAAATCCCCCACTCTTCAGAAATTTAAGGGACATTAAGGCTTATTATTAATATAATTGCCTTGCAGAAGTATTCAAACCTCTTCATTTTTTTTTTACGTTTTGTTATGTTGCAGCCTTACGTTAAACCGCTTTAAATTACTTTTTTTTCACAACAATCTACACTCCACACACCATAATGACAAAGCAAATAACAAGTTTTTAACATCTTTCCAAATTTATTATACATAAAAAACATAAATGATTCCATTGCATAAGTATTCAAACCCTTATCTGGGACAGTTGAAATTTAGCTCTTGCTAAAACCAAGCCCTGAGGTCAAAAGAACTGCCTGTAGAGCTCAGAAACAGGTTTGCGTCAAGCCACACATCTGGGGAAGAGTTCAGAAAAAGTTCTGCTGCATTGAAGGTTCACAGAATCATGTAGCCTTCATTATCCATAATGGAAGACGTTTGAAACAACTAGGACCCTTCCTAGAGCTGGCCTCCTGGCCAAACTGAGCAACTGTTGGAGAAGGGCCTTGTCTAGACTGGTGACCAAGAAGCTGATGGTCACTCTAGTTGAGCTCCATGATCATATATGCAGATGGGAGAAACCTACAGAAGGACAAACATCACTGCAACACTCCACCAATCTGGGCTTTATGTCAGTGTGGCCAGGCTCAATCTTCTCCTCAGTGAAGACACAAAAACCCACTTGGAATTTGCAAAAAAGTACCTAAAGGACCCTCAGACTCTGAGAAACAAGATTCTCTGGTCCGATGAACCTCAATTCTAAGCATCATGTTTGAAAGAAACCAGCTCTGCCCATCACCTGCAGAGTACCATCCAAAAAGTAAAGTGTGCTGGTAGCAGCCTCATGCTGTGGGGCTGTTCTTCAGCGGCAGGAACTGAGGGACTCATCAGAGTAGAAGACAAGCTCCATACACCAAAATATATAGATAGCCTTAATGAAAACCCAGTCCAGAGCATTCAGAACCTCAGACTGGGCAGAAGGCTCACCTTCCAACAGGACAATGACCCTAAGCACACAGCAAGAGTGGCTTATAGACAACTCTGTGAATGTCCTTGAGTGGCCCAGCCACAGCCTGGCCTTGAACCCAATCAAATATTTCTGGAGAAACCTGAAAATCTGCCCCCATCCAACCCGACAGAGCTTGAGAGATGAAGAGGTGAGGAGAAGAATGGCAGATAATTGCCAAATGCTGATGAGCAAAGCTTGTTGCATCAAACAAAAAAGACTTGAGGCTATAAAGGTGCTTCAGCTACAGTAAGTACTGAGTTAAGGGTTTGAATACTTATGCAACATACTTATTTCAGATTTTTTATAAATTTACAAAGTTGTGACAGTTCTGTTTTTGCTTTGCCATTATGGTGTATGGAGTGTAGATTGATGTGGAAAAAAAAAAAAATTAATCCAGTTTAACATAAAGCTGCAACAACAAAACGTATAAAAAATGAAGGGGTTTGAATACTTCTGCAAGGCACTGTATATACATACACTGCCGTTCTAAAGTTTGGGATCAGTAAGATTTTTTAATGTTTTAATGTTTTTTAATGGAGTCTCTTATGCTCATCAAGGCTGTATTTGTTTGATCAAAATATAGAAAAAAACATTAATATTGTGAAATATTATTGCAATTTCTAATATTGGTTTCCTATTTTAATATACTTTAAAATATAATTTATTTCTGTGATGCAGCACTGAATTTTCATCAGCCATTACTCCAGTCTTCAGTGTCACATGATCCTTCAGAAATCATTCTAATATGCTGATAATGATATGCTTTGATGAATAAAAAGTTAAAAAGAACAGCATTTATTCAAAATAGAAATCTTTTCTAATAACATAAGTCTTTATTATCACTTTTTATCCATTTAACACGTCCTTGCTGAGTAAAAGTATTAATTTCTTTAAAAAAAAAAGAAAAGAAAAAAGACAGAAATAAAAAATGTACTAACCCCAAACTTTTGAGTAGAAGTGTATATTGTAACACAAAATTTCTATTTTGAATAAACACTGTTCTTTTTAACTTTTTATCAAAGAATCCTGAAAAAAGTATCACAAGTCCCAAAAATATTAAGCAGCACAACTGTTTCCAAAATTGATTAGAAATCTGCATATTAAAATGATTTCTGAAGGATCATGTGACACTGAAGACTGAAGTAATGATGCTGAAAATTCAGCTTTGCTTCACAGGAATAAATTATATTTTAAAGTATATTAAAATAGAAAAATGTTATTTTAAATTGCAATAATATTTCACAAAATTACAGTTTTTTTCTTTATTTTTGATCAAATAGATACAGCCTTGATGAGCATAAGAAGCTTCTTTAAAAAACATTAAAAATGATACCAAACTTTTGAACGGCATTATATATATTTGTATTTAAATATTGTAAATTGTAGTATGACTCATATATACAGTACGTATTTGACATGGAATGCTAAACACTTTTTGTCACAAATGCTTCCAGATAATGATCCTGATACTGATATTAATTTATGATTGTGATTTTATTTTTCTATTTTCAAACTTCAGCATATTTTGAGTTATTTCTTGTAAAGAACATCATGATTTTCCTTAGCACTGCCTTGAGCTTGTGAGCAGGGTAATAGTTGAGTAGTTGATTGAAGGGTCTGTTTGTACTGGACCAGTAAGCTCTCATTGGGTTTACACCCAGTGGTTCTCTGCCGTCTTTGTGCCATTTTTTCAGCATTTCATCAGGAGCTCAGGTGGCTTTAGCTCTTTGCATCTCCAGCTGCTCACCCCGCAGCCATGGGACTGTAGACTCTGTGTTTCTTCTGTTACTCATTGTCCTTTCAAGTAAACTACAAAACAAACACCTATCAGAGAGAGATGACACTTCATTTTGAAGAATATGACATAGTTTATCTCCCATTATTTCACTATTACTGTTTATATTATTTGTTGTGAATTTATGTTAAATAATGTATTTAGGTCGGCATGTTGACGGCATTTATGTGTTATACAGCATTCTATAGTATAGCATGTGTGTATGCACATTTAGACGAAGGAATTGCTTACTTGTAATAATAATAATTTCTTAACCTGTGACAGAATGTGTGCTGGCTGTTAGTTATTTTGTTTGTTTTTTTTCTCCTAAACCATGGCCAGAGGATGAGAGTCAGACTATAAAGCAAAAGAGCCATTTATGCACCATCTGTCCGACTGAAAGAACTCATCTTGTCAGCGACAGTGCAGCGACCTTGGGTGCTATTGGTTATTTGTTTGAGCTGACAGTAGTAAAATAGTGAATTATGTAGGATGTTGCTTTTTTTATCATCAATATTTTTCATACTTGTTTCTTGCTGTATGACCCTATTTAGATGCCAGGCTTTGTATTGTAAATATGGTTTGTAGTACATACTTGAGTACTAATTTCACTGTATTTTAAAAGCTAAACTGTAACTGTAAGCTAAATGTAAAGATATTTAAGTTTAATATCATGTTCCCTAAAGGAAATGTTCCCTAAATTGTAGTATGCAATGTATGTACGTAGTATGCCTCATATATATATTCTGGAAACTGGAAATTTGATTCCAGAATGTATTAGCATTCACATTTATGTACAAGAGTCAGAGCCCGAGCCGAAACTGGGTGGCATGTGTGTTGTAATGGTGAAGTTAGTACGACTGTTTGACTGGAGTAAGAAGAAGGAAAAAGTTTGTGTACAGACAAGAAGATAATTGCTACAAACAGGATACTGTGACCTGACACCAGCACAGAATGATCTGGAATAGCACTGAGTGTCCCACGTCTGCTGTGATCGGACTGACAAACTCGATTGCAAAATGGATTGATGTGGACTCTAGGTCAGTAATAGGCTTATGTTCAATGATATGGAAATAAAACCAACACTATTGACTTCTGATGCAACCTTTTGTAATGCCTATTTAAAGATTTTCTCATCTGCCACAATAATGTGTTTGATTTATCTTTATTTGCTGGCTTTTCTCTTCAGATAGCACTTTAGTATAGGGACCAATTCTCACTATTAACTAGTTGCTTATTAGCATGACTATTATGAACATATTGGCTGTTTATTAGTACATTTAAAGCACATATTCTGCATGACCATATTCTACATCCCTAATCCTACCCAATACCTAAATTTAACAACCACCTTACACTGTAAAAACTTTTACTATGATCTACTCAATTTTTTTGGTGAAACATTTTTACACTAAAAAATATTGAGTAAATTTTAAAGGTGTGAAATCATTGAAATATACTTTAAGAATCAAGTAAATGTAACTAAAAAAATTAAGTAGATTCAAATAATTAGATTAATTTAATCTCAGAAATAAAATTGAGCAAATATAATTAAAATCCTTAAGGAATGCAACAGTAATTCTAAATCAAAACACACTAAAAAAATTAAGTAGATTCTAAATAATTACATTAA